>QVOA01023309.1:0-26848 GCA_014825685.1 Pseudomyrmex cubaensis
ATATAGATTTAAGCACATTATCTGCATAACATCTGGCAAAACGGCTCTTAACGTCTGATTTGATTTAATTCATTCTATTGTTTAAAAATCAATTTTGTTATTAAAATACAATTTCGCAGAAAATTAGAAACTTTTTTAAGTCATACTTTACATAAATCTTTACATAAATACTGATAATTCAACTCTATGAAAACATAACGTCTCTCTTTGATCAACCAAGATGTTTTCCGGGAAACAGACCTGCTCTCGGGGTCAAAGGTAATTTCTCAATTAGCATTTAGCGGAAGGGTTTAACGGATTGTGAAAGCTCGTTTATCCGCTCGCGTATTCGCTAATTATGCCAAAAACAAACAAACGGCATTATACACGCGTCCTATTTGCTTATTATAATGTATGTAAATCTTCGAGGGCCGGCAGCGCCGTGTTCTGCTGAAATATTTGCCGGCTTTTGAATCCGCTTACGTTCGACCGTTGCAACACAAAAATTCGCGAAAAAAAATTTAAAGCTAATGATCAAACGAATTTTTCCGTTGGCGATATTTCGATGGTTAAGAAGTTCAGAGGTACTTGAAAAGATGAAAACGACGCGCGGGTTTCAATTAATTGAAGAGTCGAACGTCACAAACTGTCGTCGCGCAGTTTTTTATAGCGATAAAATCGCGGATTCGATTGGGGCATAGTAAAAGATATATATGTACACACACAACGATCCGCTGTTGCGTCAACATTTATATTGATATCGACACACTCGTTCGCTATTTTGTCATGGTCAATATTAAAAGAGACGATATGGACGGTGTGAATCACAGAGTTGCTTTACGACATGTGCGCGGTCAGATAAAAACGTTGTTCATTAAAATTTCATTCGGAACGACACTGTATGCGCTCATGGCTCGCGAAACAGAGCGCCAATGTATTTTCTCCGTCTGTTTTTCCCCTATTTCACCGCTGATATATTGTAGAAATACGAAATACAGAATCTTATCGCAGGCACGACACGCGCGCGCGTTTCATCGAGTTTACCGAACCAACAGACTCGAATATTAACCATCCCTGTTACTTTCTCATTTTTCCGCAGAAATGCAAAATACGAAGATGGTTTTAAACTACTGTAAACAGACATAAAAGCGCTTTTACCTCGCTGAAGAGTCAACTTCAGCGCGGTGCGGCGTAAAAAAGAAAAAAGAAAAAAAAAAGCAAATGTAGATTTCTTAATAAGCGGCGAGTACACTCTCGTCTGCCATCCATCGCCGCAAATCGCGGGAAGCGTAAATTATCTCTTTGCTTTTTCACGAGAAAAAAAAATCCTGATATCATAGTTTCGAGCGAAACTGCTCCGGGGAAAAAAATTGCGGGTGAAACTCGTTTTGCGAATCTTTCTGTCTTGCGCGCGAGAGAGAGAAAGAGAGAGAGAATTTTAAACGATTGCTAAAAAGGCATTCTTGATTCATATGCGAATTGGGCGAGTCACGCGCGCATCCGTCTATTAATAGATGTTTGTCTCGTACGAGCATGCACGGCGATAACGCGCGATTACGGATGCGCTCGCAACGAGGTAATTTACGAGACGGCGATAACGAGTCCGAGATCGGTTAACCTGTTTCGCCATTAGCCGGTCGGACGTCCATTGCTTTGTTATACAATCTGTTTTCTGCAGCTTGCGTGCTGCTCCCGCAATCGGGATCTTGGCGATGATTAATGATAGGAATAAATTTTTTTCGACTTAATATGTAATTTTTTGTGCGCGTCGAATATACGGACAGTCGGAACATTCATCAACTTGTTGATCTCATGTTTACCCAACTCCGCCTACCTGGTCCTATTAAAATGTCATATTTACACGGCACACATCCTCGTTTCTTCTTTGTAAAATATCGGAAAACAAGCTTTCGCGTTGATTTCTGACGTTATTTTAGCAAAGAATAAAAGAGAGATTGAGATGGTATTATTTGAATAAAACGAAGGGAAATTAGAAAATGAAGTTAAGAGGTTGCGTTATCCATTTCTCATATAAGTATTTTAGATCTGTCCAAGTTTACAAGATTATTTCTGAGATACCGATAACGAGAGATTATCGCCAATAAAACTCGGATAGCGAGCGAGTACCGCAATTAAGCAGACGAGTCGGGGAAGATTGAGATTATTGCTACGTAATTTTGTCGAGAAGTGTGGGAGACGTCGGAAAAGCCGACGAATTTCAGATCGCAAATTGCTGAAAGTGGGCGACCTCCCGTGAAAACGGGCCGAACTTTTCCTACTCCCGCTCGCCTGCCCGCGACCTCTCATTAGCTCGTAATTAACGGCGGTTTATTTTTGCGGTAAGACGCCGCTTCCTTGATTCCGGTCGGCTTGAAGTTTCCACGGCTGGCTTCTAATTGCGACTGCGAAATTAGGATAGCTGAATCTCCCGGGCTCGCCAGCCACGAGAATAATGTCCTTCCAACTGTCTGAGTTTCTAGCCGGTGTAATTTAATCGACGAATACGAACTTACACTTGATTGCGCTACACTGAAGTGCAGCGAAGTGTAAGTAACAAATTTGTGTACGAAAGTAATCTCGTAAATGTCTCTTCTGTACATCATTTGCATCGCATTGTCCTATAATGTAAACGACATTAAATACGAACCGTGGTGATATATATCTCTCGCAAAAATTCGCGACTCTTCTAAATTCTTTACTAGATCTAACAATATGCTGAAGAGACAAATGCGCGCGGAGAAAATAATATTAATCCTTTACATGCTCTCTTGACGCAAACCTTGTAATATTTCGCCTTGGTGGTCTCGTCGCGCAATCATCTCTCGACCAATGCGATGCTAACGCACAATGGACGCAGACGTATTATGACATTTATCGTACGGCCAGCTGATCTCGCTCGGGCTTTATGTCCCACACGACCATCATATACAACACAACTTTTCACGCACGCGCGCGTGTGTGTGTGTGTGTTTGTGCGCGCGTCTCTCGTATCATACGCGACCTCGTACACAACAATGTGTTGCTTTATGCCATATAGGACTCGCGCGCGATGCATAACGGCCAGGGGCGGCGCGCGCGCGCAATTCTTTGAGAGATGTAAAAATTGAATTTTCGCAGCCGCGCAATTTTTTTTGCTTTACGAGTTCGAACACGCGCCAGCGTTTCGCGAACACACAACTGCGGCGTTTCGGTCCACTGGCACATTTTGATCGCGTGTCATGAAAAGTAAAACCTTTTAAGAGTAAAAAATAAAAAAAAAAAAAAAACGCAACATGAAATTCAACGAATAAAACAAAATATATATATGTGTGTGTATATACGTATATATATATATCACGGAATATGTAGTTAAAAGAGGATTTACAGAGTATAACGATATAGGAACTCTTTCTCGATTTACGAGTAATTCCACATTCTCGTTCTCGAAAAAGATAATCTCGCAAAGCTCAAAGAATTCAAATTACTACTGTGCGCAAGAGAGAGCTTAACAGTCTATATAGTTCTTTTTAAATATAACTAGATATTTATTGCACGATACTTCTCCCAATCTTCATTTAATACTTTTGATACGGCAGCGCGCCGATAAACTCATAGCTTACTTTTTCGTCGAAAATGATCGTTTTTCGTCCGGTTTTATCCGCAATTCTAAAAGAGTATATCCACGTACACACACGCCTACGATATATAATACGCATGTATGGACGGTGCGATAAGCCGTTCAGAAAATTTTGCAATTCACTCTCTCGCTCGCTCTCTCCCTCTCTCTTTTGTTCATTATAATCCGGAACAAAACACTATTTCCAGGGTCGATTCAACGGTTGTTACGCCGTTGCGTACCCCGGCTTCTGTGTTTCCATAATCTGTTAGAGCGAGGCAGAATTTATTTAAAAATTGCATAGCGCGCGCTGTGAAGAGAGAGTAATCCGCTCGAGTTTATATTAGTTATGATTAGCTCAGGAAAGCGGATTGCGCGAGCGCAACTATAATTATCCGCGAGGAAATCGTGAAGATAATTCTTGCGAGTTTAGTCATGATTATACACCATGTAACGTGTGACGTGGAGAGTAGGAGAGAGAGAGAGAGAGAGAAAGAGGCTGCGGGTTGTACATTACACACAGAGAATCGCAAACCGTTTCGGAAGCAACCGCGGTTCTTGTTTACAACCGTCGAGAAGAAAAAGAATCGTGCAAACGCGATGTTTAAATTAGTCGCGAGATGTTGTAAATCACCGCGAGCAACCGCGGGCTTAGTAAGATAAGAGCTGTCACACAAACTTAAAATTCCATAGATATCGCCTCGTTAAACGAAGAGAGATATTAAATCAGAGATACGCACACTTACTGATCTCCTTAAGATAGTGTATCTGTTTTTCACATTCTTGATACCGTGACATCTTGCAGGAATGCGACCGCGGCCGTGCGAAATGCGTGCGGACGCGACTAATTGCGCGATTTCGGCGAACAAATTTTCGTGCGCGCAAATTTGAACCGCGGCACGGTACGTTCCGGTAGCGGTCGTCTTAACGACGAGTGTCACGCTCTCGGCGTGATAATGCAATCAAATCCACAAAATAATCGTTAATTAAGACAAATCACCGCGCGTCAACTTTCGCGTGTTACGACGACGACTATCAGACTAACGACGGTTTCCGGTCGCGAGGAGAGTAATAGTGATTAATGTCACGACCCGAGACGTCGATGCGCGGGAGATTAACGAGCGATCGACGGCAAGGAGACAAATTTAATTGGCGGTCGCCGATCCGCTCGGGACGAAAAAAAAAAAAAAAAAAAGTTCCTGCCGGTAATTGAAAACTTATTTTAATGTTCCATCCCGTGAGAAGACTGCGACCCCGATATTAATTAACGTCAATTATCATTTTTATCGATGTTGCCCGGCGTGAAAGCCGGCCGAGCAATTTTTTGATCGCACAACCGAGTCGAGTCGATTCGTATCAACGTCCTTAATTGAAATATCGATACGCAACGAGCAAGGACGCAAACATGCTCCTCACAAACGGTTTCAACATAAAAAAAAAGAAAAGAGAAAGTGCGCACGCTTCGCTGACTCGAAAGCATGTGTCACGAATATAAACTTGTAACATATATAAAAAATTCGTATTTTAGCTTTTAAAATCTTGTTCAATATAAAAACTTCTGAAACAATGAAAACAAAAAATATATATGAACGCAACCGAAAGAAAAAGTGGTTTGAATGCGTACGGACGATTTTGAATTTCCTAAAATGACTAAACTCATTTTAAAACACATTTTTTACACTTCTGTTTAAACAATATGAATAATACGTATATGTACAATGTATATATGTATGTGTATGTATAGAAATGTTTTTATCGTAAAATAATTACGTCTTTTTGCGTAATACTTTAATGGAAATTTCTAGACAATGCCCGGATTTATTCGCGATTGATCATCGCGTTCCGGTGAATCACGATCCGACGATAAATTCACGTGTCTTATCGTGAGTATGCCTTTAATGGAGGCACAAAGTCCGCGAGCGGCAGCGGCGTGACTTCGACCGAACTATTTTCCCGAACGCATATTTTCATAATGCACTCGTGGAATCCATCGGCCGGGTATTTGTAAAATGAAGAAGCGACAGCGGGACGACGCTGGGTTCAGACCGCTGCTTTCGAAATGTTGCTCGTGGAATTTAAACTTCAATGCGAAAAACTTCATGCAATAAGACGGAACGAGATCAACATTTCCTAATGTCAAAACTATATATATATGATTAAAAGCGCATTGCATTGCGCTTTTAATATCTCACCAATTTCAAGATACACATTTATGAAACGCGCGCGCGCGCGATGTGTCATCGTCATAAAAAATAAAAAGTGCAATCTCATTTGCGGGAAATAAAATAACAGAAAAATGAGGATTAAACTTCGTCAATCAACGTTCAGATTATACTCTCTGTTTGAATCAGGTTAAATTTAATACGCAATCTCTACGCTTGTATCAACGCGCTGAAATGCATTTACGCAAAAAAATACAAGATTCATTTTACCTCGTAACGCGCGGAATTTTTGTGTAAAACTCTGTGTCAACAGCAAACGCAGTTTGTGCTGTAACAATAACATCGTCATATCCGTGTTTACGCGAGCGTAAATAACTTTCAAAGTGCCCTATGAGGAAAAAAAAACAGCGCGCGACGATCAAACGTTATGCGACTCGGCGTTTAATGAAGAGGCGCCGTTCAGTATCGCCGACGTTATCGCTGCGCTTCCTCTCTTTTCCGACTTTGTCTTTTTTATCTCTTGTGCCGCTCCTATAGTCGCGTGTTTTCATAACGCAGTCGAGGAATCCATTTGTCGAGATGATGTCAAACGCGGCATGAAACACAAGGAGGGGGAGAAGGGGAAGAATAATAGTACATTTCGGTAAATATTTGCGCGGCATTGTTTTAGCAAACAATCTCTCCTGTTATTCCTATCTTTTTCTCTTTCTCCTTCTTCCTCTGCTCTCGAGTACACGCGCATCACAAAATAGCTGCGCGTGAAATTTTTGTTAGCCGACACGGCGATAAGGTCGCAGTCTATCGTGCGGAAGGTAGACTACGCGCAACCAAATCGCGAATCAAGAGGAGAAGGGCAATTTCCCTTCAGTGCGTTGTTTCGTTCCGGCCATCTGTGACCCGAAAGAGAACAGCGTGCAAAAAGGAAGCAGCTCGACTTCCCCTCACGTTTCGCGATTCCGCTATACGCAGTGTATCAGCATTCTGCGCACTCGAATAGCACTTATCTCACGGAGGAAAGTGTGATCTCTCTCTCGTGAGAGAGAGAGAGAGAGAGAGAGAAAGAGGAGAGAAAAAGACCAGAAAGAAAAAAAAACGAAAATGAAAACACGCAGAAAAATATGCAGCGCGCACCTGACGCGCGCGTACGAGGAAAAATCCCTGACTGCGAGATGAAGCGGAAAAAGAGAGAGAGAGAGAGAGAGAGAGAGAGAGAGAGAGAGAGAGAGAGAGAGAGAGAGAGAGAGAGAGTTCCGCGGCGGACTCGGGACACCCACGGAACGTCCCGTTTAAACGTTTCCGGGGCAACGGCGCCGTAAAATTTGCCACCCGCGCGCGATAAATTCGCGAGTAATATTCTTTGGGAGGCAGAATATATTTTGCCGAAATATTTTCCCCATCCACATGTTCGGGATCGCGAAACTCGTTTGCTCTCGTATCTCCATGCGATTCACCGCGCGCAACGGTAGTTGCGGTAATATCGCGCTCTTTCGCGCGTGATCTTCCGCTAGTCGCTATGGTAAACTCAAATTTGACGTCGCGGATTAAAGCGACAGCTGTTGAAAATTCACGCGCGTAGAACAAAACGAGATGTCCGTTCGAAGAACGCGACATCAAGGAAACTTGTGTTCCAGGAGAATTTCTAATCCCGGCTCAAAATAAAGCAACTGTCAGTTTACAACTGTGTCGGCGTCGAGTCAAGCATCGCTTGCTCGAATTAAATGATTTTTCGAAAGTTGCTGGACGTTGAAAACTAACTCGCTCTAAAGTTACAAACACACACACATAGTTGGAAGAAGCGCGAATATATGAGCGATAATTGTGACGTTACTCTTTCCGTTCACAGCCATTCGATTGTTGCTATTATTAAACACTTGATATGATTAAAGAATGTGTGTGTGTATGTGTGTGTATTTCCTGTGTTTACATTCTGAATATTCCGCTTTTCGCAAACGAAAACGTTTAGACAAATTGCAATTTAATTATTTATCGCATTTTGACACTCGCATATTATGTAAATACGCGCCTCAATTAGTATACTAATGAGAACGATATATATTAATAACGGTATCACACGCGTTTGTTGTATTGAGTTTCTCATAATGTCCAATGTAACGTAACGCGATCTGATTTATTAATGAGAACCCCAATCACCACCACGAGGTCATGTTACTTCAGACAAAAAGGGCGCGATTAATTCGCTCGCGCACTAATCATTAGGTAAGTAAATATCTCTCGTTGTGTATATCGCGCAAGAAGAAGAGTTCCGCTGGTCGTGAAAAGTTGTACGCGTGACAAGCAAGTTACGACGTCCAAAGATCGTTCAGAGTTTTGAAATTTATCCCGGAGTTTATTCCACCACTCGCGCGCGACGATAGAGCCTCGCTAACGATACTCGACTCGCATAAATCTGACGGCTGACGAAGTAATCGATGCGTGTTCTGTAGCGAGAGATATCTTCTCCTCCCGCGTTTGACGAGAGGTATTCTTACATTACGCTGTATATGAGTACACGCGCGACTTTTATATCGACTTCGAAACAAGTTGCTATTGTTCGCGTTTATATATCAGGAAGAAAGCCGATGTACAGTTTACTAGTCGGGTCCGTAAATTTTGCCGATAACGTCGAAAATTTCGTGAAAGGCACGGTTCACCGGCGCTACGCCGCGCCCGGGTTTCTCAGAACCATCTAATTAAATTAACAAAGTAAAATATTCTGTTTCGCCGCCGACTTCGATGCAGCAGAAACGCGGCGCGAAACTTCGTGATTACATATTCGCGAACGCTCTCTCGTACTTTGTGTTCGCTAAGTCAAACAACAAATACCGTTTCCGATACGAGAGATTATATCTCTGCAATATTATTTCCGCAGCAATATTTACCCTCTCAACGAGAGCAGCACACTTGTTCTAAAGCGCTTAATTTTCCTCTTCTTTAAACTTCCGACTCTGGTTGCAGCCTTTCTCTCCGTGATAAATTCTAAGTTTTCGACACGCACATACGATAGTCAAACATTATTCGCATTTGAATGTCGATTAATCTTGAACGAGACGTTTTCTCGACGATCTTTCGTCGTTTTATTCCCGAGAAATTCGTCGTTCGTATGGCGCAATGTACGTTCAATCCCGAATCAATTTCAATTACGGACGACAGGCAGACGTCGTTAATCGACGGAAGCATCGTACATACGTACGTGCGCGCGAGCCGCGGCGCACGAATCGGTCGTGGACGCGGTAATTACAGGAATTAGTGGAAACACCGCGAGTTACATTCCGGAGTCCGCTAGAACGATACGTATATCATCGCGGCTGTTTCCGCGTGCCGCTAATCGCCGTTTCATTACGCATCGCGCGTTTGTCATAATTAATAAACCGATAGCTTCTCTCTTCGAATCGCGTCATTTCTTTCATTATTTTTCTATTTATTTGTTTCACACATCGATGTTCGACGTGTGAAATTAGAAATAGACGTGAGGGGTGAAGACAGAAGAGGGTTGACGTTAATTCAACAGGTTTTCTCACTTACCTGGCCAACCGGTGATCCTCGTGCTCCCCGTGGTCCCCTCGTCGTCGTCGTCGCGCCAGTCGTTCCGTTTCGATTCTTTTCCATCGCCCACCTGCTCCCGGTCGCTCCGCGCCGACTCGCCGAACGACGTGCCTGGAATAAATTATTAATCGCATTACGCGAACTGTCCTTGCACTTTTCGCCTCAATTGCCTAAGTTTCCGCCAAGGCGGACGTGCGGATCGCCGCGACGACTGTTTAATTAAACCGTGCCGCTCGATCGCGCGAAAACGTCTCGCAAGTTAGCCCCTCGATTCGTGAGCAGACCAGCGGTATCCAACGCAACGGTGTCCAACCGCGGCGAGATAAACTTTCGCGCCGGAGGAAAAAAATCGAACCGTCCGATATTGCGCTCGTATAATTTTGTAACGGTGGGATGAATTTATTACCGGCGCTGAAGTTGTTGAAGATCGAAGAACTTGCGGCGTTCTCAAGCCGCTGAAGAGCGTTATATAAGGATTCTCTTCCAATTGAAGCAAGAGAAAAAAAAATCGACATCGGTAAAACGTCGTAATAAGTGTTAAAATTGAGTTTCTCCTTACATAAATCCGTGAAATTGGTTCGAGAATAATCATGTTGGAAAAAATATAGGTGCGTTTCGAAGTAATCGCTGCGCATTTTTAAAAAAAACACTCGGTTGCAGCGTCAAAATTAACGTAACGAAAACCTGATACACATTTATCTATGCAAAATTACACGCTTGTACGTGTAATAGCTAACACACGAAAGAAAACGTACAACGTAGAGCAGTTTGTAGCTACCGAAGCGTATCCAGTTCGCACAAAAGAGTAGCGTTACCGTTTGCGCAGCTTTCATCCGAGTCACTTCATAAATTAACGTTTAAAAGGGACCGTTGTGTGCGAAAGTGCGTGGCCGCTGGTTGTTTAGGCTAATTATTCACACAGTTGCCGCCGTATCAAAGCTGTAAAACTTCTGACACCGATTTATCGCCCGTTCGAACACACATTTCGCCGGACGTGTTCAGTGTAAAGTAAAACTATGTGTATATATATATATTTTTTTAAGAGCTTATCACCTCATTTAAAGAGAAATTTATACACACGGGAATTTATTTTGCGAATATTAAAACTGATTTCTCGAGAAAAAGAGAGAGAGAGAGAGCGCTAGAGCTTCGCGAACGACGCACGCGTGAAATGTTCCTTTTATTCCGTGTTTCAGCGTAAGTGAACACGGGGAGCTTTACATATGTACCGTATTTATCATCGCTGTGTACCTTACGGATATCCGCGTGACAGAAATAACACGTAGGGACGATATATCGCGCGTTAAATCGCCACGAGTGTATGCAGTCGAAGCGAGTTGAAATCGAGCGACGTAGATACACACACGTGGGTTGCATTTCCGTCTCGCACGCAGAAACGAGATCGAGATTTATCGAAGTACGAGCGGCTGGAATTAATACAGCGTCTCTGTTTCTCTCTTTCTCTTTGAGAGAGTCCGCGCGCCCCGTCGCGCGCTTTATCCTTCGCGCCCTCCTCGCATTTTTTTCGTCTGACGTGCGTGTGCGCATACACTCGATCGCCGTATGCAATGATTTAACGTCGTTACGCAAGCGATCCGAACGCGATAGCGGCCGGTGGCCGTCGCGTTCGTGTAATACCGGCTGCCAATTGGTCGCAACTGAAAACGCCGCTGCGACGAACGTGGGATATTAATCTCGACGATCGCAGAGCTCTCGATACTTTATTACTTCGATACTTTGTTGTCGCGTCAGGAAGAAAAATATAAGGGACACGCGAGAACACGAAAGAAATAACTCGGCGATCGACTTCGAAACTTGCGAGTATGATGGCGGTGGCGTATAGAAGAAAAGTTGAGCGAGATATTGTATATATATCAACAAATATGTAATATATATATACATATATATATATAAAGTTTTATAAGTATAATTTTTATATACATATACAAAATAATTAATGTGCACGCAATTAACAAATTTAATGCTTCAAATTTCTTAAGCCTGAATTAGGTTCAAGGTTTCAAGTTTTTCCACAACTCTGATTTTCCATTTGACAATATATGTATATGTGATTCTAAATGACTTTCTCGCATTCCTGAAAGAATGCGCATGTAACGGTTACGTGATTCGCAAGCAATTCATCGTCGATGCGTCACGTCTCTCAAATAAGAGTACGACTCTTCTTTGCTAATGGAGCCGCGGAGATTGACGTTCGAATAGCGATCAATGATATTTTATTTCGATGATTCAGTCGCCGTGGAATTCGCCGGTCACGGGATGGCAAAAGCGATACATTCCAGCGAAGCTGCATGCGTGCTTGAATATATACCTACACATACACGCGAAAACACATTACGTGTTTTGTCGAGAAAAATACACAACGTTGGAATCGCGAGCTATCGGTGAATTTATTTATGCGATAATCGCGAAGACGTGATTGCACGACACTGAAATCCGGGAATTACTGGCTGATCGATGTCGCCGCCATACAAAAATCGAAATGCTGACACACGGAAGGATATGTGTCACACATTTAATTGCGCGAATAATAATTGCAATCAGAAATGATATAGAGATTCGAGTGTCGGAACTGATTGAGATTGGGAATTTGAGTCAAAAAAAAAAAAAAAAAAACAGTTTTACTACATATTACAATTCTATCTTCTTTCAATGACTAATTTGTGACTTTACATTACTCGCACAATACATTTGTAATAACGATGTAACGTTCGCCGACATTAAATTTTGACTTCATGAAATAAAACAATTGTCTTCTTACTTTTCTTTATACGAAAAAATTGAGAAAAACACTGCAACTAAAAAATGCATAAAACTGCATCCTAAATTCCTCAAAACATGCAACAATATTGCAGCCGAATACCAACATCGCAAGTATAAAGTCGAACACTACCACCACCACCAGCAGCAGCAACGCGCGTCGGTATAGTTGATAGCCATAAATCTTGGCGGTTTCGTAACAGACAGTTTTAGTACGGCACACACGATAACATCAATATGATGTGCATGCGTGGATGTGCCACAGGTGCAGTGAAGATGCACCGGTACGGTCGTCGCCGCGCCTTCTCGGCGTCGTTTCTGACGAACGTCAAAGTCGATCGTTTACACCGGCGCGAAAGAATGCGGGACAAGATCGTTCCACATATATTCGTCGGCGAAGGTGCGACTGACAGATCTCGTCACTCAGCTGAGCAAACACTGACATCACCGTCCGCGTGCCGGCGCGCTGATTCACGCGGACTTCATCTCGAGAAGAAAGTTCTCGATTTGATAACGAAATGGATTCGAGTAGATAGATCTGTCAATTAAAATACCAGAGCCGCGGGATTATACGTCGGCTTTGGACGTGTGACGCCCGAGAATGCCGGGCTCTGTGTGTATTTGCGTAGTCGATTAGCGCGATCGCGTGGGCGCGACTCGGGGACGTGCGCCGCCGAGTCATCGGTGAATTTTGGCGCCGATGCGAATGTTTACGAAATGTCAGACCCACCGGAGGGAAGAGGGGGGACACACACCACGCTAGAGCGACGAATTTTCAACTTGGATACGCACGAGTCGGAAACATATAGTAGAATCTGTTGACATTAAATATAATTCCGAATGCAAACGTGCGCGTGTTTGTATATACAACCACCTGGTCGTCGAGAGTTTTCACGCTGTTTTCGACGCTCAGATGTCATCAGAAATCCGAAGTACGAAATTCGTCAAAAGTTGCAAACGGAAATTTCAGATTTTATCTCGAGTTTCAGCTTCGATGAGATTTTTGACCGAGCGTGTAATAATATAACGAATTTCCTTCGCGACGATTTATTCGTGCAGCAACGGTTTGCTCATCGCTGACGCTATGCACTGTCGCTAAATGGTAGCACACTGCTCGCGCGACCGCAAATATTTTGAACAGGCAGTGCTTGTTTAGTGCAACTGCGCAAATACAACTCCATAACCGCGATATTAAATGCAAATTAAACGCTTATGACGCGCGGAGTTTCGAGGAAAGTCATCGCGCGCGCGCGCACGCTCTGCAGCTTGACGCATAAATAATTGGTGTCATCGCGCTCGTCGTGATTTACGGTTAATCCGCACACAATACGTCACTGTACATGTATACGTTTGCGATGCGACGCGTCTGCGAGTGTCTCTCGCTCGCTTGTACCACGGCAAAGTGGTAGATAAACGCGAGAGATGTTACGACGAGCGGAAGCACGCGAGAGACGCAATAAATATTTTGCGCCGATAAATTTCAGCGTCGTTAAAGTTCTCGCGGCGTCTCTCGGCGCGCGGTGCAAGATGTTTTGAGATACTCGGTTCAGACGGTGTGCACAGAGGCATTGCTCCTTAAATCATCCCGCAGCCATCGCAATAAACCTTTTGAACGTCGATACCGATAGCTGCGTAATTCAAACGAACGTGCTGTTTACGTTCCGCGTCCTCGTGTTCGCTTGGCATATACTTTTTAGCAACCATACGGTTTTTGAAAGAAGAGAAAAGAGAGAGAAAGAAATCTTGTTTATTTCCTCAAAAATAACTTTGCCTGCAAATGTGTTTATTTGCCGAGATTCACAAGCTTGTAAATATATATGTAATAGTATATGAAAAGTGTTCGAGAGTCAAAAATTTTAAATGCATTCGCGCGCGATATGAAAGAAGAGGAAAATTAGAACGACAGAAATGTAATTTCGCGTTCTCAATATGACATATATAAGTTGAATAAATTTTCCGCGAGATACGAAATGATGATGCCCTTTGCCGTAGTTTTTTTTTTTTTTTTTTTTTTTTTTAAACCTTAATTCAATTTCCCGTTCTTTGCAGAGAGGCGCAATTAATCGGAGGGGAGGGGGGAGATAACACGGTTTCGTGGCCTTCCATATTTTTGAGCCGCAAGTGCCTTCGTGTTTCCAGTTCGAAAACGATAGAAGATAATAGCGATTACAGTAAAATATTGCTTACAATCGGACTTCTCTCGCGAGCGTATTTCCGAACATCCGAACACGCGGATTAAGGGCAATCTGGATTATCGCTGCAACCAATAAACGTACAATCGATTATCGGGACTCCGTATTTACAAGCGCCTCTGGTCGTATTAGCGTTTAAAACGCAGCGTTATAATATAATAGCGCGTAGACGATCATAATAGCGAAATTGAAAAATTATATATCGCCGCGATCCTCTTCCATCTTGTCGGATTTACGCGACTTAAGTATCCTTATCGAGTATCTTTCTCTCGGTATATTACATCGCATTGTTATTGTTTTTCTCGCGTTTGTTATACTAAACTCTCTGGAGATATATAATGAAAACGTTCGTGTTCCGATTTTGTCATACATTGGTACATGTCAATATTTATAATAAAACGCATTAAAATATGAAATACAAACTGGCGAGACGTATAAACGAAAATTGATAAAGTGCAAGCAGTTGCATCATTTTATAATTAAATATAATAAATAATGCATATTTGTCAATAATGGCTGGTGTGTTTAATGTTGATTCAATTGCCCTCCCCCGACTAAGCAGAAGAATTTATTATTTGTACACGATTCTCTCTCTCTCTCTCTCTCTTTCTCTCTATGTGACTCTGTTTACATACCAATCAATATTGCGCTGAAAATAATGAAATACGTGCCCGATTGCATTGCCATTGCGTTTCAATTCGCGACTTTGTTCCGCTCTCTCTCTCTCTTTCTCCCTCTCTCTCTCTCTTTGCAACGTGAAACGGCATCGTTTCAATTTCGTCGTGGGATAATAGGTCAATTGGACGCAGGAATAGCCGATGAACAGGCGCTGGTTTTAGTTCCTCGTTTTCGAGAATTCGACGACGACCGTCAGCGAAGACCCTAATTTCGTGCGAGATGGTCGTTCGCGAAATGCGCGCTTCTCAAGACGATCCGAGTGATTTGCTCGGGTCACGTTCAAGTAGTCCCGCCGCTAATAAATCAGAGCGATTAGTTTCGCGGCCGTTTTACGCTCTGCCGCGGCTCTGCGCGTGTGCATGCGCGAAATGACGCTTTATCGTCCGTGCAATCCAGGTAAAATGTCATTTGGAGACGCGACTGCAATTCGACTCGGTCTCGTGCGGCGGCGGCGCCTGGAAATACTGCGTCGCGCGTGCTAAGCAACTTCTTCGATTTAGAATTCTTCGCGCTGTTTTCAGCGTCACCGTGTTATTCTGGACGGTGTCAAGGCTGCGTTAGCGGTTAGAGATGTTTTTCAGGAAAATGTAGACCTCGCTATGTATTATATGTGCCACACGCACACAGACAGATGCTGATCTTCAAAACGTGCTCGATTTCTCAATGAGACTCTTCCGAGTCACGGCGAGATTGCTCTAAATAATCACTCGCTAATTTTAACCGCGATTACCGCTCGCGTTGACGCAGACAAAATTCCTGAGGTTCGAGCGCAATGCCGCGAGAAAGAAATAATATTTGTTTGCGTTATCAGACACGCTTCCCCTCATCGTCCTCCGAAAAACTACGTCGCGCGTGCGTTCGCCGAATTTTAAATATCGCTCGGCGGAGGTTTTGGTTGTCGCGAGTTGCCAGAAATACAACTGCGCACACGATTCCCAATTTCAACTCGCGCAATAGGCACCTTCCTACACCAGCCACGCTCCGTCATAGCTGGCCCTGTTCTATTTTAATCGCGCCAACCTGTTCGATCGCCATAATTTTCTCGCTGCCGGGCTCGCCTCGGTCTAGTTCCGCTCTCCGTAACTCTTAAACAAAGAACAACCGCGAACTATCAATATTGCACTGCGCATCGGTCAGCTCAATTACTACCACTCAAGCAATATCGCTCGCAGAAAGCGCTTACACGAGAGAGTAAGCTCGAAGGTCGCTCGCGAATCGACTGGAATAAAAAAAAAAAAAAAAAAACAAAAAGCGCACAAATAAAAAGTCACAAAAATAAAACCGACGAATCGGATTCTATTTATATCAGTGATGAAGACTACCTGTTCGATCGGAACGTCTTCACGTTCTCGATAGCTTGCGAACTTAACTTGCTACACAGAGAAGCGTCAACATGATTCGACGACGTCGCGCCTTTATTTTGCGAGAAAAATGATACTCTGGAAAATGAACGCAATAAATCATCTTTTAAAGTCTTCTCCGTTCTTACTTCGATTCCGCACACAATCGGTGAGCTCGCGAAATAAAGATGTCGGATCTGTGCAAAACGGCGTAATACGGTATAAATAAATACACGCGCAACTCCGCCGATCGGCGTGTCGCGCGATGAAAAACAAGCCAGTCACCACGTCGTTCATAAATCAATTTATCGCCGCGCGACAGAAGCTGCGAACAACCTACCCACGCTCGAGCAGATTTTCATGGTGCGTGCACTTGGCGTGCGCTATCGGTGCGCGGCAGGTAGGCGTCGATCGTATTCCGCTATTTTATGCGCAGCGATTGCGCTTTCTTGCTACCGCACGAAGGGGAACGTTATCGAGACGATGAATGAACGAAATACGCAAGTGTGTGCGTGAGCCGCACGCATATGCATGCGCGAAGGATTTGATGAATGAATGAACGAACTTCAGACGCGCGTATTTCGGCGAGTGCGTCATCGCAATGCGTCCCGGCAACGCACGCGGAATTTGCAATGTGCATAGCCCGCAGAAACAAAATCCGAGCACGCCCATTGCTTTCGTTCGTTTGCACGCAACTTTAAACATACCGGGCGCACGCTTCGTATACGATAATAACGTATTGTCGAAATTGCATTTTTGTATCAAAGCCGCGTTGATAGGAAAAATTCCGATTCGGAAAAAAACATTTTTACGAGTTGATAAATTCTGACGGGTCACGTAATCTTTGTTTTGACTAGTTATCGCAAGTATATGTTCTTGATGCTTTATTACTACGAAGACACGATTACGTGAGTTTGTTTGAAACTTTGTTGCGACGTGTATTATATCAATAACGGAGAAACTGTCGCGCAATTTCGCTCTGTGATGAGCGAGATATAATGTCGCGCATATGACTTATCGAAACGACACGTCGCGATAACCTGTTAAATGTTTACAGGCAAGCTGTATGTAATAAAACATATAAGTAGTGTGCAAAAAGCTCGCAATATAAGCTGTAAAAGCACAATAGATAATAACATAAAAAAAATTGTCACCAACGTAATGTATTTATAAATAATGTGATATAATGTTTTGTGATGTAAGTATAGTTTTTACAAATTTGTGATTGTGTATTGTATTTACTTTGCCGTGTGTGTGGGCTACAAAGTTATTTTTTAAGATAAATTAAAAATGCGTCGTCAATTCTCTCCTGTCAACTATATTATATCGATGCAATGATTTTGAAATCGAAAAATCCACTTTCTTTCCCGGCCAATCGTTTTTTATCGCCCACGAAATCCCTTGGTAACGAAACGCGCATCTCTCCTGCAAGCTCTCTCCCGGTAACCCCTTGGAACTCACTCTGCACGAAAAAGTGTGCATAGAATAACGTTACATTCGCGAAACAGTGCAATCGTTCTTCGCACGCTTTACTCGCTTTTCCGCGTGTTCCCTTTTGCCTCGTTTTTTCGTTTGCCAACTACCGCCTGTCTCTCTTACGCGCTCTGCCGCGAGTCCTTCCTTTATTTTCATTTGCACGTAGCTAAACCGAATTACCCCGGAAACGAGCGCCGGTAGAAACGACTGCGCACGTCGCGTACACGTTGTAATTAATGGGAGGACTATGTGAATTTGTAGGAAGGTTGAAAATTTTGGGAAAAAAGGTGACCGGGACGCTTATTTGTATCGCGATTAAATCTATTTTTGTCCGCTCACTGGTATCACTACTACGTGACTTGCTTGAAAATCTGCGAAGATACCAAATAATTGAAAATTAAATGCTTTTTCATAGTTTCTCTCAATTTAGAAAAATAATAGTCTTTTAAGAGAGCCGAGCGCTGGAGCCACGTATGTACATGCAAAATATGTTCAAACAATTTTGAATTACCTTCTCCTCACACACACACACACACATTAATTCTTAAATTTTAATTCGAAAAACTACAACGGATGTTTAGTTTGCATCCCGAGAATCTATATCGGATGGTTAGTTTGCATCTTGTATACAGAAAATTTACTTTTTTGAATATACTTTCCTAGATTTTGTGAAAAGCATATTTGTGAAAAAAACACCTCGGCCAAAAGTCATATTACCAGTATGTGTATTTAATGTATATTAAAACTTTATTTCGCACGTACGTCCTCAGTGCTCAGCTCTCTTAAAGGCTATATTATTTCCCTGCAAAGATAAATTCGTCAAAAAAACAACAAACAATATTTACGTGTGTGGATCATCCGATTAAGATCGAATCTGTCACATGGATTATCTCTTTTTTGGCACACAGAACACTGGATCACAATGTAGGTGCCGATTGATATAAACAACGATCGATCGAGCGCGGAACTAGCGTACGGAAAATTAACAAAAAAAAAAAGAGAATAAAAGTCGAAGTTGGAGTTTCGGCCGATGTGTTTCGGATTTGGAGATAGACTTCTATCCGGTGCGTGCGTCGGACGTCAAGTTCGACAAGCGCAGTATTCGATGTTTATGGAATGAATGGACTATATGCGCGGAATCGACAGGTTTATCGGTTAAAAAACAACCGAAAACCCAATGTCGGTTCGCGCTGATGCTCGGCTTCGGCAACAATCGCGCGACGTTGATTTGCCGTGGCGCGCGTTGATATTCGCGCGTCGATACATGTACGCGCATTGGGTGGGTTTTTCTCTCTCTGTTATTATTCCCGACCGTCAACATCAGTTACGGATTATTTACAGAGAAACTCCCGATAAAACAGCATTAATTAATCTTCCGAATAAAAATAGAAAACAATTAGCATATCGAGAGAGGAAATCTCGACAGTGTAAAATTATCCTTTCGCGAAACTCTCCGTACACACTCGTACACGCGCTTACTCTTAATCAAGTTGACTGGCGTGGAGAATGTCACGGCTTGACAGCGTAATTCGCGTATAAATCGTGACGTGCGCGATTCTAAGACCTTGCGCGCTGCACCTACGCGACGACACGCGGCATTGTGCGCGGAAATAATTAAGTCGCAAAAGCAAGCGCTGAAGGTAGGTGGTAATCAAGTTAGAAAAACCGATCAAGGCTGACGACGGGTCTGAAAGCGTTTTCGCGAATCACGATAGTGATGTTACGCGCGCGCGCGCGCGCGTGCTGGAATACTTAGTTTCTCTTTAAATTAATAACGTCAGCGTGTCGTAAAAATTCATGGGACGACTCCTCGTGGCGGGATTCCTCGTCGCGCGCCCTTTAAGAGCGTTTCGTGCTCAGTCGCGTTTGCATACGGTAACGCGAAACGAACGAACACGATTCTCATTCGAACGGGAAAATATAAAGTGGCAGTGTGCCAGCGCGCCACACAATTCGCCACGAGAATTTTGTACACTCTCGCAAGAATTCAATTCACATACTTTTAGCGCACGGATTTCGATAATGGTCGATGCGCGAATTGGCCGCCCGGAGCGATTTTCGACGAAGGTTCCCTTTCCCGCATCGAAATGCAACCTGAAAAAATAAAAGACTAATTCTTTGAACTCGAAAAACAGAGTGTTATCGCGTAACACGCACGAGACGGCGAATAGAAAGAGCAGAACAAACGCGATAATTAAAATTTACTGATCGACGCTGTCGAATAATGTGCGTCGCGATTAATATGTCGCCGATATATCCGGTTTCTTGTTTGCGAGAAAGTTGACAAATGACACATTAATACGTCGCCGAATTACGTGAAACGAACATGGGGAATAATAATGTGGCTGTCACATTTTATGTCGCAAACTAAACGGGGAAGATATTTCGCTGATAATTTATTCTAACAATGTAGGTGATGTATGTTCGCATAATTGCGACAATTTGTAATATTATGAGCGCCATAAAACACCGTCTTTGTGTTTCACTTACATAATATCCATGTGTAATAATTGCGGTTTCATCATTTTAATTTTCTTTTGTTTTCAACAATTCAATGCAACAAAGTCAATATTGAAACCTTCGGCTGACAAATCGTACTGTACACAACAGTGACAGGGCGATCGGCACGCAAAAATGAATCTAATATTTTTCCGACGGTGATTCTGACGGGAAAATTGTAGATTGCGCACAGTCTGGTTTTGATTTTTCTCACCGCAGACATACATCTCTTTGCGGAAACGGTTTTTTTGCACGTTTCATGCGACAAATGCACCGAGATGTTAAGCAAACCGACATTTAATCATCATATCCGAATGATAACTCGCTCACACCACTTCCCGTTTCAACACTGTCGCGTTTTCTAACGACGAAATAAAGTACAGGTTCGCCGGGAGCGCGCATTAGCTCTCGTGTTGTTACCGAATAGCAACACGACCGCGAGATAATTATCGCGTGCCGCAAACTTCGTTAAAAACCGATAAAGGAGTAATAACAGGCTCCGGGTGAAATTTGCGCGAACTCGCTTAGGTCAAACCGGGTCACACCACGTCCCCGTCTATATCCGCGAGGAAAGAATCGAAGCTTCTATGCAGAAAGACGTGTATCCCCAAATGGATTTCTATCCTCATTCCGTCAGGGATTGGCCGGCCGTTCCTTGCCTGATGCAAAAGTGCCGCTCAGTCACGCGATAAGAACATCGAGACGCCTCTAATCGCCCGCTGGGATCTAAAGCTTCGGTAATTGAGAAAAGAATTCCGTATTGCTTCGTGCTTGCAGCGGAACGTTGCGCAATTTGATTTCGAGGGACGTGTGTGTGTGTGTGCACGCGCGCGTGCAAATGCGTGAACACACGTATATAAATCACGAAGCATGTCGTAATCCGGTCCGCGACGTTGCAATTAAAAATAGAATGCGCATATACGAGCGACTTGGGCAACTTCAGTGCTCGTCCATTCAAAGCATGTTGTCCATCATGTTAAAAATATAACCTTGTTGTTGTTGTCACGCGGCCGAATACCGCATAATCCGGACTCAAACAGGTATTGAACTTTTTGTTTTTAAAAAAAAGAAACGATCTCGCGCAGGCAGTCAACTTTCCGTTGAACGCGGTAAAATTATATAGGAGAGTCTTTTATTTTACGGCGGAGTTACAAAGTTGTTACAAATTTTCGATGCTTCTCCACAAGTTTTCAGCGTCCCGTTTTAGTTGTACCAGTATAACAATATTTTCCTGTTAATAACTCTGTATTTCGTTTACGATATAACTTTATGCATGTTTAATATCGGTCACCGATTGTTTGCTCCGCAACAATCCGAACTTGTTTACACTCTAATTTCGATTTATAATTACTGTCAAATTTAATGCGCGTCTCCTTAATTTAGAAAACTATACGCGAAAACAAACGCGTGTTGTTTTCGTAGAAAATAAATATTCTTTACAAAAACAATTGAATAATCAATATATTTTGTGAATCGAAAACATATTGATTAGTTTCACTTAACGTAGTGTACAATTTTTCGTTTTTTATTCGATACATTATCGGTAAATATACCACAATGCTCGCGTAAACATTCGATCGATCGCGCAATTTGCGAACGACGTATTGTATTTTTGTGATTAAATACGAGCGTAAGCAAAGTGTGTGCAACGAGTTCTACATATTTATGTGTGTTATTAACGCGCTGCTCGCGAACTAAGCCATCTGGCAAACTCGACAGCTCGAATTGCGTGACCTAGACATGTAATTATTATTACTGTTTAGATCATTAAGTATAATTTAAACTTAAACAAACCTAAATGAAATTCAACAACATCGTCCTTCAAGCAAGATATTTTTTTTCGAAACGATCGCTTTTTCCGTCATCTCTTAAAAGTGATATTTTATACTAAAAGTAAATATCGTTTCAATTTACACATTTTTTCCAGAATAGAATATATAATTTTTTTTATGAAACACACAAGACCAATATTGTCGGTACATGTGTACGATAAATATATATTGTTTTTGTTTCTCATCACAATTCGCAAAGACACGTGCAAGTATACGAAATCGATGTTATAATCTACGCTTACGTTGTACATACATGTATGTTATATCCGATACATCGCAAATTGCCGCGCGTTTTCAATTTTTGTAAAAATGTGTCTCAGTTTGTTCCATCTGCAATATAACTTTTCTCCGCGTTTGTTTCTTTCTCTCTCTCTCTCTCTCTATCTCTCTTTTTTTCTGGGAGTGACATAACACTGCAGATCGGACGGCCGAGAGTGAATTTTATTTTTGTTTGCGAATTTCTTTTTTATTTTTAGGTCCACCAAACGAAAGCATATCGACGAGCGGGATTCGCCTCTTCTTTTTTTCCTTCTTTTTTTCGTTTTTATTCGTTTTTTCTTTTTTTTTACAAGCGCACACCACGTATTTCAGACGCGATGATGCGGCTAATTTAATTAAAAAATCACATCGCTAGAATAATATCATCGGAAATCGATGATTGCGATTGCGCGCGACGCTGAAAAATTATACGCCACTCGCTCTTTCTTTCTTTCTTCTTTCTTGACGAGGCGCATTTTTCTCGCATTTATCCCGGCGAACGAACGAGTGATCGAACGAACGAACGAGTGAACCGCGCGCGTCGTCGTCGTCGTTATATCGTGCAACGACGTCCAGCGAAATCGTTGGAATTCCATCGAGCTCGCCGGCCCGGTTATATTGGAAGGGGGATAGAACTGTAGCGGTTGCATAACACGGCAGGAATTCGCGGGAAACGTTCCGCGGATGCGCTCGTAATTTTCATGCCGCTCGTGAATGCGAGGCACTTTTTTCTCTCCGAGCCGGGAATTTTTCCCGCTAATCTCTCCGCACCCGATTATCGACGCGCGCCTTGCGATACTCATTACCCATCTCTCTGCGCGTTTTAACAATATTGTTCGCCAATTTTCTCAATTGCCACTCTCAGTCATTTATTATACGGGGAACGCTGAAACTGTGTTTTTTCACTTTCGCGATTGTCAATCTACGCAAGAAAAACACAGTTTTTTTTATAAAAGAAATTTACACAAAAAGAACAAAAAATATAAATTCCCGGATTCTTCGTACGATATATCCTTTATTTCGTCTAAATAGTCAGCGACAACACAAGACGTACACACGGTCGCATCGAGCTTTTCAATTAACAGTTGCCATTGATATCGGATTTGAAACGACTGTCTTGTGCCAGAGAGAAAGGAAAGAGAGAGAAAGAGAAAGAGAGAGAGAAACGGAGAACATTCTACGAAGAGATTAGGAAAAAGAAGCCGTTCGCGCGTGTAAAAGCCGATTTTGTTTTTTAGAACAGGCTCGCTACGGAAAGCTGTTGATCCACCTTAAAAACATGTCCCACCAATTACGAAAGGCTACACGCGTAAGAGTGAAAGAGAAAGGAAGAACGAGAGAAAAAGAAGCTCGCGAGAGGAATAGCAAAGAGAGCTCGAACATATCGATCTCGCGGTTGACTCCCGCTCGTAGGGAAGCCGACGACTTCCCGAAGTATCTAATAGTCGGATTAAGCCCGACTTTGCTCGGGTAGGGCCGACGACATCAAAAGCTGGGCGAGGATACACAGGCGCGGATATCGCGGAAACCCTCAAAGAAGAGAGAGGGAAAAGGGTGTGCAATCGAAAATCGATCGACGGCGTCTAAACGGCCGTCGTCGCTTCTTCGTGCTTAAACATAATGTAATATACCACCTACGAGGCGATAGCGCGCCCGGTGACGTTAAAAATGACACTTCGGCCGAGCGCCGTTATAATCGACCGAGGTGGCGGTCTCCATAAATCAACCGCGACTCAAACTCTTATCTCCTCGCGTGCCTGATTGTCCATGTCACACGTCAAGAGAAGCTGCGCATATAATCACGGGGGGGACATTAATTTCGTATGGAGCTATTTTGTTTTGCACGCGCGCCTCTGCAAGTGGACGTCGCGAGGACGACGGCGGGTGATGACGGCATCATCATCGTCGTCGTCGTTGTCGTCGTCGTCGTAGTTGTTGTTGAAGATTATTTCGCAGGATGTTCATCAGCAAAATATTTTCTACACAATAAGAAGCAATACAACTCTCTCTTTGCTTTTCCACCGTTCTTATTCCACCCCGGCATAACATAAATATATTATCGAACAGAGAAGAAATCCGTCGCGCGCGTAGAGCATAATTTCGCTCTTCCGCAAATTCCTCAATTTCTCACAAAGAGAGGATTCTCGCAGACATAATAAAACAGAAAAAAAGTTTACTCGTTTTCGGAGGCACTCGAAGCATTCTCTGTGTATTGAGTGTGCGAGTTCCCACGTGCCTCTTCTTGAATTGAACGAGAAAATAGCAGCATCGGAGCACAAATTCGTTTCTCACTGGAACAACGTCCATTTGCGGTCGGCTAAGAGACCTCCTTGTAAACGCATGTTAAAAGTATTCCTCTTTACGTGCTCGCCCTTCGATAGGACGGCGAAACAAGAACGCGAGCGGGAATTGTTGCTTCCGCAAAAACAAAAACAAAAAAAAAAAAAAACAAAAAAAACGAGCGATGGTAACGTCAAAGAACGTCGGCACGTTTCTGGCGCTGACGTTTTAGTTACTCTATTGCATTTTCTGTTGCCCAACACATTATTGCTCGGGGCTATTTCGTATTGCGCGCGAGGTCATCAATGCCAATATATCTGTTCAATATCACCTCCACAAAATCGTATTAATTCAAGTTTCCAAGTGAGTATCAACGTGAATCCCGTCTCGAGAGTCGCGTTGATACTCACTTGGAAACTGATTCTCCGCTCTCGACGGAGACGAGTTAACCAGCGGGACAATTATTGCGGGGAAAACGACGGAGAGACGGCGCGCTTCTCGAATAGAAGGCTACCAATCCGTGAGTTAATTACGAGCAGGAACGACCAAGTCTCACCGATTGCTCGTTAAAGCTTTTGATAGACAGATTAAATCCCCCGTCTGCCCCGGGATCGTTTAAAGACTTTCCTCTGTTAGAAGCCGGTAGTCGCGCACCGTCTCTCAGGCGTGTGGAGGCCGATTTGAAAATTGGAACCAAATAATTGTATTGATCGATTTCTCTTAGAAAAAAAAAAAAACTCTTTTCGCGCTACGCTCCGACCGAACCTCTTTGTAGTACGACGCAATTTTACGTAAAAGAGAAAAAACAAAAGTGATAACCGTCCCGAGGCGACAGTTTAATTAGTCGCACGCCATTTAACTTCTCTTCGATTCGAAGCCTCCGGCGGTTTCTGTCATAAACATTTATATCCTTATGTAGGCGCTAATAGACGAGCGCGGACTTGGCGTTAATTAATTACACACAGCTTTGTGTGTTCACGAAAGGTGAACATAATAAATACAGAAATGTCGAGTGCGTTTCGCTTTCTCGATGCAGACGAATATTTCGCACCGCGGACGTTTTAATTCCATATTAATAATGTTAATGTGTATATGTTTGCAATGCGCCTACCTACATTCATTTTTCCGAGTTTGTAAACACTGTGGAATATATTTTCTCCTGTTGATTTTCGTGCAATATTTTCTTTAACAATCCCGAATCAAAATTTAGCGTCTTTTTTAGTACTCTTTCAGCCCATAATAAACCTATCTTTAAAGAATTAGAACCTAGAATAGAACCATCTCTTCTAAAACTTGACTTTCTATAATTCGAAATATAACGCCGAAATACTACTTTGAACCTATCAGAGCAATGCGCAGCATAAACTGAGGATTAAATCCTACTTTAAAATTGTTAGCAAAAAAAAAAGAAATTTCAAACGTATTGTAGCGTTAAAGTAGTATCTACTTTCTCTCTTACTCCTACATCAAAAAAGAAGAATTGAAGTTTAATGTAGACGCTAACTTTCGACTACAGATATATATTTTTGTACACGTAGCTCGCGCAATAAGCGTCGCTCAACGACTACGCGCGTCTCTCTGTCATAAATTAAGTTCTTTAAATGATTTTGTTGCCTGTGATGTTTTGATCAACATCCACATTCGCATGTACATATACAATTCAAGGAAACTTATAATACCAATGTTTTTTCAATAATCTAGTAGCGCTCGTCATTTTTTTTATCGAGATAATGAGATAAAATTGTATCTGCGTTTTACATACCTCGTGTATATCACCATAATGTATCCGTCGGCCGTCGGCCGTCGGCACCACCATATTCGATGCACAGCAGGACAGTCGCGCTTTGCCGCTTCCGACGTCGAGGTTGTCGACGAAACTCGTTATTGAAACTGCCATAGACGAATTACATATCACAAGTACAAAGAAGAGAGCGTGGATTCTCGAACACTCTCGAAGCACAACACTGTATTCACACAACAACGCGTCGCGAGACTCCGATTTTCTTCCGACGGAAGGTCGAAAAACCAACGAGAAGAGTACATCGAAAAATAACTACCGCAATCACTGAAATTACTTTTCACGAGTTTCGCAGAAGCACGATTACTTGTTCTGTAATGCGTGCAAGTCGATATTTGAGTCACTAATTGCGGATTGAGTGATTAAACATAGCAAACGCGTCGCACGACTTCGACTTTCTTCCGACGGAAGGTCGAAAAACCAACGAGAAGAGTACGT
>QVOA01023310.1:0-12831 GCA_014825685.1 Pseudomyrmex cubaensis
TGTAATGGTACGAAGGAGAAGGGGAATGTGTTATGGCAAGATCGAATGCCATAATGAACTAGTCATATATCCATTGTCTCTATTGAGATGCCTTAAGTTTTTTTTTTTGAACCTTAATTTTATATTCTAAAGGAATGTAGTCTGTTACTTTTGTTCTAACATATATTTATTTTTTTGGTTCTAATATATATTATATATCGGAATAATCATCTTCTTGTCAATCACTTCTTCAAATTGACTTTCGTTATCGGATTCTATCATGATTAATTCTTCTGTATCCACAAAAAAATTACTGCTCAACATTTCAACGGTAGATGCATACATTTTTTTGCCACTTTGTATTGCCTTGTGGGAAATTGTCCCAGATGATTTTTGGGCTACGAGATCATTTTCGAGAAGTAATTGTTCCATATAAACAATGGCATCTTTTAGCTGTAATTTTGACTCGTCACTGTGAACTGATGTACTATCATTCATTCGATGAAGAACCAGATACACTTTCATTTTAATGCATCTTCCAATTTAATTAGCACTGCACACTTTTTTTCTTTTCTATCTATTCTCGCTGTTAGAATATGCGCGGATCTTTATTCTAGAACGTTTAGATTCGTATGAGAATGCTCGAATTTAGATTCGCGAGAGAATGCTCTCTCGCTAGTGCGTCTTATTACTTTATCCTGTAATACTCCACGTAATCATCTATCGATCCTATAAATTTCGTCCAAATCGATTGGTACAATGTCGCAAACTCTCCTTGTAAGATTTCATTTGTCCAGAGTGACTATTGCACAGATCCCGTTTATACGTAAACTACATTGCACAGATCTCGATTGTCCAGGATCCTGTTTGCACAGATCATATGGCACAGATACTGTTTACACATAAACTACAGATCTCGATTATCCATAACAATCATTGCACAGATTTCGTAGTTGGCTACATATAGCATAGAACATCAATGTACGTAAAAAGTTATTAACTCATAACAAACTTTGCTACAACAAACGACAGTCAAAACTGAAGCAAAATTTACATAAGTTTATAAAACATTAGAAAACTATAAAAATAGCTTTGCGTAAAAGGTCTTAAACCATGTCAAATTATATATTTATAAACCTTGCTTTGTGTAAAAAGTCGAAAACCCATGTGAAATTATTTTTAAAATAAAACATATTCAAAATAAAACATATTTAATGCATAAAAACTTGGCGCAATTAAACCAAAAACTATATTGAACTAAAGTTCAGTCTGACAGTCTTTATGTAATAGCTCAAAAAGTTTTTTATTAAGTATACGACAAAGTACTTTTCGAACTCTTTAAAATATCTCAATAATCATTTTCTAAACGTATTTTAGCAACTGCAAGGTTGCGTTTGACACGTAGAACAACGCAAATCAGAGTTTTAATAATTCCATAAAATACCTGATATTTTATCTGAAGATAGAATAACTTTAAAGAGTAATAACGACAGACTAATGTTTAAAGTACACAAGCGCTCAAAACGAACGCATCCATAAGAACACAAGGTTAAGGTCAAGGTTAGGTTAGAGGTATTGGGAGGGTGCACTTTAAATTCTCTCTTTCTTCTCTTCTTTTTTCTCTCTCTATAAAAAACACAAAAAGAACACAAAAAAATTAGTCTTGCTTTAATATTTTTGCAGATGCAGAAAAAAAGGTTGAACTTTCTCGTCTGTGTACGATATAATACAAACAAAATATTTACTTCTCAAATGTATACACGGTATCAAAAAACAAATGTCATCAATCATTTAAGAAATTTGTTTTGTTCATAACTTTTTAATAAACCATGAGTGACGGCTAAATCCACTTGGAAACTACTCAGGAAAGTACAAAATCTGTACAATCATTATGGATAATCGGGATATACGCAATATGATTTCTGTGCAAAAGATTCTGGACAATCGCGGGATCTGCGCAATGTAGTTTATATGTAAACGGTATTTGTGCAATGTAATTTTTGTGTAAAGGAAGTCTGTGCAATAAAGTTTCTATGCAATAGTCACTCTGGACAAATGAATTCTTACATTATTAGTCAATTACGTCATCTGTGCAATAACGACTATGGACAATCGGGATCTGCGCAAAAATGTTTTGTGCAAACGGAATCTTACGCAAACGAGATTTTTGCAACCGTTGATCTGCGCCAAAAAAATCTGTGCTGTCGGTGTCCTGCCGTTTCTAGTAGATTAGAAACCACTCTTCTTATCTTTAAATCTGGCACGTGTCGACTAGTTATTTGTTATTAATAAGTCTATATTATGGTATTCGCAACATTTGATATTATCGTGATATAGCAACAGATATATATTTACCCTTGTTCGCAAAAGAATTACACGTACATATATTACAAATATATTTCTATAACCATAAATACATTTTGTTTGTAAAAAAAACATTTTTTATTTACATATATTATGCCATTTGTTTAGTTATGTTATAAAAACTTTATTTGCTCTGAAATAAATAAAGTACTTGTGTGAAATCTCTCATTTACAATTTTATTTAGCTGATTTTATTTAGTTAATTTAGTTAATTTGTGTCACTCCTCTCAATATATACAGAGTGTCTAAACAATTTTGACATAGCCAAAGATTATGGTAGATTGGATTTATCTAAGCCAAAAAATCATGTACCATTTTGCAAATTATATTTGCAATAATTATTGAGTTATTCAGTTGTGAAGATCAGGAAAAAGTTTACACGCCACAGCTAAATTCGTTTGTTTACTTCGCGTCTTGCTGTTAAGAGATTGCATGTAGTATTTTTTTATTACAACTGACAATCTTAAACACCTACAAAGTTTAAGTTTTCGCTTTCCACGCGCTCATTGGGTCACATTTCTTAATTAATTATTCAATAAATATTGCAAATTTTGTAAATTGGCAAATGACTTTTCTGTTCAGATTGACTTAATCTACCTTCACACTTTAGCTTGGTCAAATTGTTCAGACACTCTCTGAGTGTATATGTGTGTGTTGCTTTCAGAAAGTTCAATAGAAAAGATTAACTCTGACATAAAAGTGCGAGAAAAAGTAGTAAGTTTACCATCTCAAAATAAACGTGACCGTGAGTACGAAGTCCGTTCTCGGGAAAAGAATGAAATATTTTGGATTCTCTCTTTCTTTTCTTCTTTTTTCTCTCTCTATATTTCTCTCTTTACATCTTACTACCTTTCCTCATTTCACTTGCTGCGTCACAACTCGAGACTCGGTGACACACTTCTGGTTGAAATTTTTTTCGATGTGTTTCACCTTCCTCTCGCGAGTTCAACGATCCTTCCAAAACGGTGATCCGAGCCACGGAAATCAGGCAAGCACCGCTAGTAGGACACCGTCCTCAATAACTCGTCGAAAGTACGTGTGGTAGACGTGGTGTGGTGACGTTAGTGTGGTCTTACAAATGCTCTATCGACCTACACGCCGTCTATGTAGTGTTATCTTAGTCGGATAGATTCATTTTATTATATTTCAAAATATAATATTACAAAATATAATATAGCACTTTAAAGCGCAAAATTGTCTATAATAAAGCAGCAAGTAAATAAATTGTGGTATAAATGGCTTCGCATGCCAAAATTACCAAACATTGAGAACAAAACCTCTTCACCTCAATTACACCCACACTGGTAATGGAAACGTCGGTAGTAGTGATACTTGCAGTAGTAGTGGTTTGGAAGTTCGTAACTGCACGCGCGAATTGAGATGTACTCGTTCTCTTTACGTATAAAATATGATGCGGTAGATCGTGAAATTAGTTAATGCAAAGAGTTTATAATTTTGTTTTGTTATAAATCAAATTGACAAAAAATAAGTTTGTACTATAATTTGTAATTAATATATCTTAAGCTATAAATTCTTAATATATTCTTAATATATTCTAAATGATTGAGGTAGAGTAAACACTCTACCTCAATCATTTAGAATATTTTTGTTGTTTGTAATGGTACAAAAAAATATTAAAGAGAGAAGTTGTTTAATTCAAAAGAGCAAATATTATGATATGCAAACAATTTTTCTCGAAGTCATGTTTTAAGATTTTAAGGTCATCGCTAATTTTTTAAATGGGATGGCATATTTTCACTAAAGTAGTAATGTGATACATAAAAAAACAAATTCAATCGTATAAGATTTGATAATCTTGAGATGATCTCAAACATAAAAAATCATATTTTTTTAGGAAAAAACTGAATCAACTAAACGTTTATCAATATATTTATTTATTTATTTATTTTAGAAGATGTTTTTGTAGCACTTGTTAATATGATGTCAACAGTGCACAGAATGATTTTAATTTATATTGCCGGTTTTGATTACAAGTATGTTTACATTTACAGCTATTTCATAGCCTTCATAACAACTTATTTAAAGTGCGATATTATTTATTCATTGTATTAAAAAATGTATGAACTAAATGGTGATCATTTTGAACTTTTAAAATAAATAAATAAATACATATTGAAAACATGTTATGTTTTGTTGTTTGATTCAGTGTTTTTTTACAAATATGATTTTTTTGTTTTAGATCATCTCAAGATCAACAAATCCTATACGATTGAATTAATTTTTTTATGAATTACATTACTGCGTGTTAATGAAAATATGTCACTCCATTTAAAAAATTAGCGATGACCTTAAAATTAAAAAAAAATATGACCTTGAGAAAAATTATTTGCATATCATAATATTTGCTCTTTCAAATCAAATAACTTTTTCCTTTGGTATTTTTTTGTATTATTATAAACAACAAAGATATTCTAAATGATCGAGTTAGAGTAAACACTTTGTATATATATTGTATTTTATAAAAAATCAAAGATTATTTACTAATTATTTTCATAAAATGCAATTAAAATATATAACTAATTTAACTATATGACTAATATAATTGTATAACTATGATAAAATAAATAATTAATGTTTTAATATATATATTACTTAAGTTTCAAATATAGTTTCAGTTAACTTATGCTATGCTGTAAATATGTAAAAAAGTCGTTAAATATAGAAATTTGTTAAAATTTATTTATATTATCTAATTTATTATACATATACATAAAGTTAGATGCATTTTCTATAATAAAAACAGCTATGCTTTTATGTTTTGTACATCTACAAAGAGATCTAGATATCACGCTAAATGTGCGCAAAATAACAGTTCGCTACGATACGCCTGACGAGTTCATTGTGTTGTCCGCTGGTGTGTGTTAGTGCTCAAGATGAGACAGTAAACGGGTTGTCTCCTAGCTGGTGCACACATTGTGCCAGTGGTTGGTCTACAACAGAGCCGACACAGCAGAGATACCAGAGCGACGGAGGAAGTGGGTTTTACTAGTAGTAGTGGTGGCGGTGGTGCTGGTGGCTGGTGGTGGTAGTGAGCGCACGGCATATTTCGCTTCTCTTTGTAAGTTCACAGTATCATGTATCTCGCAGCTACTCTCGCGGCCAAAACTGTCATCTTCTGTTTTCGCGTTTGAAAGTTTGTGTCGCATAGATATCATTTTTACGTGTTCCTTTTCTTTCTATCTTCTTTGATTTTTCCGCAAATACTATCGTTCTATCCACTATTCGTGTACTAACATAATTGATTCGGCAATAAAAGTGTTGTGTTTTTAGTATTATTGTTAGTATTATTGTTAAGAAGAAAACTATTTTAGAAATATCTGTTGTTTAAAAATCTGTTGTGAATTGTTACATATACTCACTGTTTTGCGTGCTCTTACGGATAGTGTTACGTATACGCAAAAGATACACAGCAATCTCATCTCCAAAGATTCACATTGTTTATAAATTTGAATAATCAGGTAATGTAAATTTTTAGTAATATATAATAAAACATTTATAAAAAAGCATATTAATTTTTTCACAGTTGGGAGCACGATATGTTAATTAAATTTTTTTTCTATACTTTTAATTTTAAAATAATATGTTATGATTTTGCTCTCTCTCTCTCTCTGTCTCTCTCTTTCTCGCTCAAATAAAATATTCAAATAAAATGAAACTCAATGTATATAAATTACACATATTACTTTCTTTTGTATTTAAAGCATTTATAGATATAAAATGTTTGAAAGTTTTTGACAGCCGAAATATGAAAGTAAATTAGTTCATTTAAAACGAAGAGCCACTCACCATTTTGCAAACTTTGCAATATTTATTAAGTTACTAATTAATTACTGTGAACCAATGCGTTTGTGGAAAGCGGTGATATTCAAACTCTGTTAAAAACAATAAACTTATATGATTAGCATTTGCAAAGAAACATAGCTTATCTTATGCAATCTTCTAACAACGGCAGAATAACGCAGCGAGCGACGTGTGAGCACTGCTTCTCGCTATCAGTTGATATTGATGTATTGATTTTCTGAAAATCATAATTTTATACATACCTATCAAGTCTGAACCATTGCTTTCCATGTGCTTATTAGCTCATAGTATATTAATTGATTAATAACTTAGTAAATATTTTTTTCGTAATATAATTTCTAAATTAATTGGGAAAGGAAAATGGATATTCTTATATATGAGACGCACTCTTAAAAATATGAGTATATTTAAAAATATATTTATCCGTAAAACATCCAGCGAACGGCTTTTACTAGCGTGGAAATTTATTACTAGTTTTAAACTATATGAGCCTTAAATATTGTAATTCGGTTTAGTAAATATTATTAGTTAATACATTTTGCAAAATAATACATGACTCATTTCTGTTTCAAATGATTCAATCTACTTTCACACTTTAATTGTGTCAAAAAGATTCAGACACTTTATACATGTATAATATAACACACACACACACACACACACTCTCTCTTTCTCTCTCTCTCTCTCTCTCTATATATATATATATATATATATACATATATATATATATATTTTTTTTTGTCGGAAAAACAATTTGCACCAATCGATTCTAAAAAAAATTATTAAGATTAAGCAAATTTCACTAAACCTGAAGATTTTGACCTTTCTACGTAAGTTTTCTTTATTGGTTCAAACGTTTTTGTACTTGCTGCATCAAGTGCAATTCAAAAGCTTTCTTTTGCACGCTCGTAGTATTCACTATCACGTCCTAGTTAAAAGATATAATTGATGCAAAAGTGTTAAAAATTGTATTTTTTGTATATTTATTTGCAATTTTTTCAGAATCCTGACTGCAGTTTTTACGGCCAGATTCGTAATCAGCGCTAAAAAAATTCAGAAACCACTTTTCTTGACTTCGAACCTGGCACGTGTCGACTAGTGTAATTAGTGTGTATATAACACATATATCTAACAAAGGGAGAGATGGTATTCCTTAAATTTTATGCCAATTTTTTTTATGGTTCTAGGTCAAAAAAAGAAATTCCATGTTCGGCATTTTGTTTCAATAGGCTTTAGTTTTCGAGTTTTGAATTTTGGAAAATAGACCGCTCTCTGGATGTACTGGCAAAGCCGTTCCGTTAACACCATTTCAAGCAGTTAGAGTGGCTCAGCTGATTAGGCGCTTGCACCGTAACTTATGCCATGCGAGTTCGAGTTCCGCTATGAATAAATTTCTTTTATATATATATATTCTCTTTGTTGTTATATAAAGAATTTGATAAGTCAAGTTTTTTCGATTTTTGATTTCTCGTTTTTGATGTTATTTGGTAGTTAAAATGGAGTAATTTAATTATCAAAAACGAGAGAGAAAAGTTCTTCATAGATTCCGAGATATAAGCATTTTTATAAGACATGTAACACAGAAATACAGGTGCATTTCGAACTTTAAAATCGCTCTCCTCTAAAATTACAAAAATGTGACTTATCAAGTTCTTTTTCTGTGGCTTTATATGTTATTAAAGTGTATTATTGAATGTTATTTAAATTGTAATACAGTATTTTTTGTATTTTATTCATCGTATTTAACAATTGTATTCAATACACATTCAAATATATAGTATTTGAAAAATATTATATCTTTGATAATTTTTAGTGAAGGAATGTTTACAGTTTCGCTTAGATCAAGTATCTGCTTAGAACTCGTCTCTATAGAAATGACCGTTCTTCCGCCAGTAAAAGAAGAAAGAAATTAAACTAAGAAATACGGGCATAAGAGCCGTTTGCAGGCTTTGTTGTGCGGAAATATGTATATATGCATATATATATATGTGTGTGTGTTCACATGCAAATTTTACATGTGAGTTTTTGAAAGTTAAAGTCTCAATTTTTAAAATCATATAGGATACTATATTTGCTATCTATCACATATATGAATGGCATATAAACACACACACGCGCGCGCACGCATATATATACATATATGTACACGCATATTTCTGCACAACATCTTGCGAACGACTCTTATGACCGTATATATATTTCTTAGTTTAAAAACTTCAGAGTTTAAAGATTTTTTATTAAAGGAAAGATATCCTCTAGAAGATTTAAAAACACCTTTAAATTATATTATTTTTTATATATAATTTATATATTAATTATAATAATTTATATATCACTTATAACATTCAATAATAGTTTTGCACCACAAATGAATAAGAAACTCTTCTCTAAAATCTTTAGAATTTCTTCTCTTCTCCTTGGCGGAAGAACGGTCGCTATATAGACGGGTTCTGAGCAGATACCTGACTCTAAACATTCTGTCAGAAGCAAGACTGTAAACATTCCGTCACTGAAAATTTTCAAAGATAGTATATTTTTCAAATACTATATTCAAACGTTGAATTTTAAATACAATTATGTAAAATGCAAAAAATATATTACAATGTAAATACTATTCAATACATTCATTCATAATACACTTTACTAACATATTATAACGACAAGGAGAATAAAAACAAATTACCGATAGCGGGATTCGAACCTGCATGCCTTGAGTTACGGTGCGAGCGCCTTTTAATCTTTTAACCAACATTTTCATTAATCTCTAATTACTTTACATAACAATAAACAAACAAAACAAAGTTGCTTAAGTCATACAATACATAACACGTTATTTAAAGTTCCTATCTATTTAAGACTTAACTTTTACTTTTGATCTAAATTGTTAAAAACCACGCACTCACATTTTACTATTTAACACAATTTCAGTATCTTTACTTAGGAAAATGGATCTATATTACAGGAAAACTTAGTTAAAAAAACTTATTTTGTCAAAGGTGCGAGCGCCTAATCACCTGAGCCATTCGAAACGCTTGCAAATGATGTTAACGGAACGGCTTTTCCAGTATATTCACAGAGCGGTATATTTTTTAAAATTCAAAAACTAAAGGCCTATTAGAACAAAAGGCCGAATTTCGTTTTTGGCTTGTAACACTACGAAAACAATAGGCATCAAATTTCAGGAGTACCACTTCTAGTGCTCCTCTTATAAAAACAGTGCGTTATTAGGATATCTACAACAGTTCAAAAAATTGTTTTTGTGAACACAATCAAAACAAGAATATGAGAAAATAAAATGATAATATGAATTAGATACATAAAGAAAAACCTTCTTATTTTAGTATGAACTTTTTATTATTCAGCTAATTTTTTTAGTAACTTTTTATAAAAAATAATAAAAAAATTATCAAATAATAATATTAAAATAATAATAACAATTATTGATAAATGAAAAGATAGGCTTAATTCATATAGCCTAATTTATATAGCCCTTAAAGCTTAAGATTCTAAGAACAAAAATCGTAAATACAGGTCTTACCTTTTTACTCACAAGGGAAATGACACAAGTGTCTCTCTCCAATTTTGATGAACCTAACTTAATCTTGAATATGTTGTGGAGTAGCTAAAACTAAGACCTATATTTTTTTATGTGCTTTCTTGTACGTTAAAGGGATGACACTTCTTCGAAAAAAAAGTTTGTTTTTATGCTGTTACGTCCTGCAACTTCACGGTTCTCTTCTTTATGCAACGCAATGTGACGAACACGCGGCAGGAACGGCTTAAACAAAGCGCGGGAGATAAAGCGCCGGCAAACAGAAAATTTCCAGATGGAAATCAGGAGATCAACTTAACAAAATACGCGATGCTTAAAAACGGGTGAACACAAAACGAAACCGCGAGTCTTAGCGAGATAAAATAATATATCTAGGAAACGAAAATTCAAGATAGGCTCCGCTACTGAACAAATGCCGGACACATGTAATAACAATCCACATGTGCCAGTCCAAAATTAATAAATCTCCTTATCTCCAGAAGGAAACCTTTCATAACAAAAGACGTACGGGAACACTCGCGTGATACTAATAAACAATCTCTACCGGACAACAGTTATCTCCAAAACTTAACATCAGGTGTTAAGCGGGAGGCACAGATGTCGACCTTTTACGATTTTTTAACAAATTAGAAATCACCACCGTTTTTGGTGAAGACGGCGGAGCCGATCGAGCGCTCTGATTGGAAGACTCCGCGCTACCGAAAATCGTATATAAAGAGACGCTCCCGCGAACAAAAGCAAAAAGAAATCAGATCTCTGTTCGGAAATCAGATCGCGATCCTTCCGAGTTAAAAGGTTAAGCCGAATAGTGCCGCTCGCGAGTGCAAAGTGCGAGTTAAGTGCCATACACCTGGGCAGACCACTGCCAAACTCAAGGACCGCACAGGCCCTGCGACCGAAAACGCCGATCAAGAGGTTTCGTCTAACGAGGAGTCACTCAACAAGAACGTCTAATAAGTAGTAAGTGATAGATTAAGCGTCTAATTACATTGAGACGCTCTCATAATTAAAAAATAATATACGACAGAAGAGAGAGAAAGCTTGCAGTCAAAACCCGGCTAGAAATTACAACCACCTCTCCCCTCCTCCGGACGAACTATCCGCGGCTTCTAGCCAGGATAACGTCCGATTTTCTTCGAGTCGGAAGAATTATCCGCGGTACTAACCTGTCTGGGATAACTTCCACTCTCCGCTCAAATCGGAAGAGTTATCCGCGGCGTCAAGCCGCTTAGGATAACATCCGATTTTTTTCAAATCGGAAGGATTATCCGCGACGTCAAGCCGCTTAGGATATCCTCTGATTTATTCTAAATTTCTTTATCAAATTCAATCCGGAGATCGACTGTAGGTTTACTCTAAGACAAACAAATCACTACTCGCAGTACATTAGAACTAATCATTTAAGTGGACCGCAAAAGAACATCCCGCGCTACGGTAAAAGCTCGCCGAAATCGGCGAAACAAAGCCCTGCGACGAGCTGTTCTTGACCTAAGTCAAGCGGAGCCGAGCAGGCCTAAAGAGCCCGGATCCTCTGCACAAACACACGTTGCAGCCCAAACTGAGGATAGGCGTTACACACACACACACGCACACGCACACGCACACGCACACACACACACACACACACACAAACAGAGCACGCACCCATACAACACACGGAATTTTTAAACACTCCCTCGATTTCGAACTCCGACACATCTCTTACACCACGAAGACGACCTCTAGGAACTTCTTGCAAGCCCTTCTCCTCGCCGCAAACTCCCTCTCCTTCCTCCAATTTCGACGAAGAAATTCAAATAGAATATAAGCACCTAGCTCCTCGCCCTCCCCCCTTTCCTCCTACTGACGAAGATGAACCTGAATTAATCGACCTCGCGGACGCACCTACACCTCCTCCGGAATATCTTTCATACCCGCGTTCTCCCCTACCCTTAGACCCTATATCTTATTTTTTGAGTCATGTCCCTCGCTATCCACACTCTAATTCCTTCATACCCCCCCTCCCGAAAGATATTCACTAAATTTCAACTCGATGAGGCCCGACGAACTCAGACGGACAATATCCGCACTCCTTTCCACCGAAATAATTCCAGTAATTTTACCGAACTCCCGCTTCTATTCAACGTACCCGCTGTGTTTTTCCATGTATACTATCCTCCTTCTTCTGCTGTAATTGAAGAAATTTCTTAAACATATTTTTCCCGAAATTCTGCCACAAATCGGCCACACACACACACATACACATGTTACCTAACATTTGTTACCACCACCGGAGGCCCTGAACACACACACACACATACCCGCGCACACGACTCGTCTCTTCCGGCCTTCGAGTGATGACCCGCCGTATTTGTAAATACTTTGCGTTATATCTAATGCCTTCACACATTTACGTATACTTTGTAACAAAAATTTAATTCAACCAATATTGAGTGTAAATAAGAAAAAATTTTATTCTAACTATGAATAAACAAGATTGTATTGTAACCAACTTTCATTAAATAAGACCTTTCATCTCATAGCTTTCCCGTCCTTAACGATCGCACGGTCTCATCCTTAGTTCTTGGAGCATACGCTCCAGACTTAAAAAGAGACCATCGAGTGAGTATTCACAGGACGAAGTAATATCGGCACGTGTCGTTGACCCGTCCGTGAGTATAAACAACTCGCTCGACTCGCACACAGTTAGATATCAAATCTTCTGTGTCAAGAATCTAAAAGCAAGCGTCCAGCTGTTGTGTACCACCATAGCCCGAACGTATCCATGGGCCAGGACGTAACAATGCAAATATCGTCAAAACAGAGAAAGATATAAAAACATGTTTCAAATAGAAGTTACGTGGTCTTCTCTTAGCTTTATAAACGCGTAGTTAAAATTTTTTTAATTTACCATTTTTTTTATTTCTTCTCACTTATTTTTATTTTTTCTTAACGAAATGTAAAATTTTTGTAAAGAAAAGTTGTAGCATTTTTTACGCTAAATTCAACCATATATAATTTTGTTGTTTTAAAAATTTTGCATCTTTTAACACACTGGGTCAATTTGACCCTGTTCGTCGACTTTGGTTTCTTGAGAATATCAATATAAATTTTTAGCCAAAAATATTGAAAAC
>QVOA01023313.1:0-12835 GCA_014825685.1 Pseudomyrmex cubaensis
AAAATCTCGTAACATCGACCACGGAGTCGACATACCGAAATACCCGAATCGCGAAGTAATATTTACGCTACGGCTACCGACAGACTGTTTTTTTTTAAATAAAGAAGTCTATTGACCCGGAGACCTGGTTGTTTGCCTCATATTGGCCATTTCCCTACTGCTAATATTTCAAGAGGAAGATTATTGAAGTTACCTTTTTAATTGTTTCAAATAACATGTTTGATTCTCAACTTCTGTATTCTGATAGGTCATGCCTTTGGAGAACAACATGAAGACGCCATCGCACTTTATCGGCTGCCCGGGCGTTCTCAATACCGGCATGTTCTGCGTTGTGTTGTTGTACACTACCGTCGGTTTCTTCGGTTACTGGAAGTACGGCGAGAACACAAAGGCATCCATAACGCTAAATCCTCCCCAGGACGAGGTGTTGGCGCAATCCGCCAAGGTGATGATCGCCGTTGCAATCTTCCTCACTTACGGACTACAATTCTACGTGCCCATGGAAATCATTTGGAAAAACGCCAAGCAATATTTCGGTTCCCGGAGATTGCTCGGCGAGTACATTCTTCGTATTTCGTTGGTAATATTCACCGTTTGCGTGGCTATTGCCATTCCTAATCTGGGCCCGTTTATCTCTCTCGTCGGAGCCGTGTGCTTGTCCACGTTGGGTCTCATGTTCCCATCGGTCATCGAACTGGTGACAGTCTGGGAGCAGGAGAACGGCCTCGGCAAATGGAACTGGCGGTTATGGAAGAACATCGCCATTATCGCCTTCGGCGTGTTAGGTTTTGTTACTGGCACGTACGTCAGTATACAAGAAATAGTGGAGAACAAGTGAAATCGTCCGAGTCTGGAAAGAAGAGCGGATCACAACGGCCGCTCGCTTATATAACTCGTCGTTCGACATCGCTTGAAGCGACGAGTGTCACGAGTATGAGCGGAGCATGTGCGGAGCGTGGTCGTCGCGACGTCGACGACGGCAATAATAACGATGCGACGCTGTCGACAGACAAGTTGTCAAGCACGGAATGCAATTCCCTTCGATTTATCTCATTCTGTTGTTGGTAAATGCGTTGGCAAACGCACCGCCAACAACAACGACGACAACGTTAACGAAGATAAAATCGAACGAATCTTCGCATGATGACTTCGAATTGTCATTTGTTACATTCTCAACATCAGACAGATTTGTATTACGCGCATCGTGTACGGTCGATTGGGATTACGGAAAAGCTCATCGCGACAGGACACTCGATGATTTCTCATTACTGATCAGCATTATTTTTAGCAGAGTAGCAATTGACGCAAGAAACTGTCAAATTAAACACGAGAGAGGAACATTGAGTATCTAGTTTCGAAAAAACAGATCTTTTTTCTTTGATACTTATCGTAGCAATTAGTATCGCGATTCCATTCTCTCTCTCTCTCTCGAAAATCGCAACTTATTAATTTTCTCACCACATCTTTAATAAGCGCGATCTTTAAATTAGTTTTGCACAAAAACTTGTTTTCACGTCTTATTTCAAGACATGTGTGAGATAGTTTACGCAATATATTTAGAATTAAATTCTCTCTGGACACTCGGCGTTCATTTTGTTTTAGTTTCCAGGATGAAATTCCAATATGACCATTACATCAATAACGATCGCAATAATTTCATGTTCTTTCATTTCTTAATTATTATTTAATAATTATTATTTAATTGCGCGACATCGACCGTACCAACAGCATATCTTTCTGCAGATTGTGTGATCTGTGGGACGGTTTTCTGAAGTAATATGGACAGTATTTCCCGGGTATATATGCACATAATGTGTATATATACTGATACATGTATACATATGTATACTATGTGTATATAAACAAATATGCACGAATCGCACATTGTGTTTTGTTGAAAAAACAGGAACCACAGTTATTACATCCTTATTCGATCGATCAGATTATTATTATTATTATAATATTGTCATAAAATAATGATCTCAGATGTAAACGCATGATTACGCAAGCCGCAGATACAAATCGCTGTCACTCTAGTTACAAGCAGAGATATTGTATATCTTAGCGCATCTAAAAGTTATTTCAACAAACATATTCACGCTAAATAAATATAAGATCTTGTTTCACGTTCAAATGATTAAATAATTCTTATTTGCTGATAATTGTTTAATGAAACAAATGGGCGACAAGTAAAACTTAATACTTACGCTTTGATCTTTTTCTATGTCATTGATGTCGATCGGATTCCCTTTTAAAGTGAGTGACAATATAACGTCTTCGTATATATAACATATATATATATCTATATATATCTATATATAAAATATATTATTAAAAAATCACATGGTGACACACGATGATTTATTGTATTTTAAATTTTTATGTGATTGTAGTTAGTATCACTACAAGTCTAACTTATGTTTAATATAATTTACATATATAATTGTTAAGAAGCGAGTAGTCATTTTCCAAGTTTTGTAAAGTTAAATATTGTCAATGCGGTTTGCAAGTGTCTGAGACCTATATTATAAGAAGACGATCTGTAAACTATTGTGGCGGGGTGATCGTCGATTAATTGTCACATTGATTTCGTATTGATCGATGCTTGATTTAAAAAAAAAAAAAAACAGAAATTAAAATTACATATTTATTTATCTTGTTCATGTATATATATATATACATACATATATATGTGTACATATGTAGATTTAATATGTTGGTGATAAAATGTACATTAGAAAATATATATTGCACGTTTTTTAAAAAATGTGTCTTACAAACACGAACGTACCTCATCTAGTACTTATCATTTTGTATAGTTCGAAGAAAAAAAATATATATATATATATTTTTTTTTTCAAATGATGCGTTTCAGATGTGATGATTAATCAACGAAATTTTCCCGCACAAATTGCCGATCTGTTCCTAGTGCGTTGATGCACAGAATCGTACAAAGAAAATTAATTCTTTAAGAGTGATAAACAGAAGAATGCGTAGTGTGTAATACATATGTCGTGATACTACTAGTATGTCTATTGCTAGTCTGTATGATCGCGAGGCATCGTTGCGCTATTTCATTAGTATGCGAGAAACGAAGAATGTTTGTTAACCACTTACCGTATAATGATCAGCGATAACACTTACGGGTTCTTTGATAATTTGAAATTGTTTTTCACTTCGAGAATAAGCAATAAAAATTTTACAAAAACAGTTTAAAGACCAGTTTATACACTCAATAAAAAAAAACGTATTAGCAGTAGCAGTTTTCAGGAAAAAATAAAGAATAAAATTTTTGAAAATGTTTGTTGCGAACTGTTACAGATACTGTGTGTGTGTGTAAGAAATTTGATAATCAAACAACGAAAACAAAACTGAGCATGAAAGTGTTGAGTGCTTTGATAATAACTTGATATAAGCAATAAACCTCGAGTTTTATGTCTTCGTGCGAAGCAATAGAACCTTTTATTATGTAAGATACACAAAAAAAAACGCACTGCGATTGCTATTTTATAACATTGATGTGTACATTTTTCTCTCTCTCTTTCTCTACAGAAAATATTAGTCTTCGCATATTTCAAAAATATGCTTGTCACATAGAATTTTAAAGTAAGACCTGAGTTGCCTGTTGCCTTTTTTGATTGTTATTATGTAGATCTGTTCCTAACATCGCTTAATTGTTTATAATCGTTATAACATAAGAGATATAGATTTTAATGCAAGATGTCGTTTTTTTTATCATTACCTACTAATCTATCTAAAAACTCAGAATATAATTTCAAATAAATTAAGTGTAAACGCAAATTTAATTTCCAAATTTTATAAAAATGTTTATGAAATGCGCAATCTAATTACTGTTTTCTTTTTTTGTAGACTCTCTTTATATTTGTTTGTTTTTACGAGGAAATATAAAATCAAAATATAATTTTATCGTAAAATTTGACTATCTTTGTATACATACCGTCCTTTCTTGTAAAAAATGTAAAAAAAAATAAAAATAAAATTGTTAGTATCTACGGAACAACATTCTATACAAACTTCCATTAAACAGCTATTAGACATCACATGGAAGTTATGGACACATTCGATAGACGTCTAGTAAACGTTGTGTCTATGTGGGTGTAGACTTGACAATGTCTTCTCTTTACTTCGATATCAACATTCAGTGTCAAAATGATTCGAACTATTAGCTTTATTTCTTGATATTATAGATGTATCATTATAGAATTTTCGTAGAAATTCGCTGTTTTTGCACTCATAATCCACAAATATCAAGAAATAAAACGAGTGACTTAAAATGTCTAGTAAACATCAATATCGATAGATAAGAGCATGTATGAACAAGTTGCGTACGTACGCGCGCGTGTTTTATATGCATGCGTGCGCGTATTTGTGTGTAAAATTATTATTTAATTTAAAAAATGATAGAAAGTTGTGAGCAAAAATTATACAAATTTTAGAACTTCTAATTTCTATTTAATATAATGTAAGTTAATTTTAATCGACCAATTGACAAGTCGCGTTCATCATCATTCAGTTGAATATCAAGATTAAATGACTCACGACCTACAGTTGAAACTGCTCCGCGTTGCGGCCATGACTACCCGCGTCCCCGCCATGACTACCCGCCCCGCCGAAACAAATGTATCGAAGTGCGATATATCGCGATTCTCGGAGTCGACGCGCGCGGCGCACGACTATCCCTCGAAACGTATGTATCGAAGCGCGATATATTGCGATTCTTGAAATATCGAATTCGACGCGCGGCATGGCGAATCAACGGTCGCGTTTAGCCGAACAATTGCTGAGGCTACGTATCGATATTCACCGCCGGTATTAAGTATCCATACTTCACGTAACATGTGCTATAAATTTTCAGTACCGGCAGTGAATATTAGAACGTAGCCTGAGTTGTCGTCTTGTCATCGCTCGACGTTGGTTTGTTGATTCTATAAGTAAAGGCCAATCACGTTTGATTGTTACGAAGCAGCTTCTCCCGCTGTATGCAGCAAATCAGAAATTAGAGAGTTTGCAGACTCTTACGAGAGCAGGGTCTGCAAACTTCCCTAGGAACATGTAGGAAAATGCGCCCATGGCTGTTATCAGGCTTCCCTCTGATATTTTTGTATATCTCCAATACTGTGTAATGTGAGGCAGTGGCTTTCGCTGATATCCGTAACCTCTTGTAACGAGTAACGTGAGAGAATTGTCGTATGTTATTAATGATTCACCGGGCATTTTAAATCAATTTGTGTTTTATTACGTCGTTCTATATATCGTCTAATATTATTCACACTCGTATCAGTGCCATAGTTTTTCTTTAGCGCGATTTTTTCCGCCCCCGTTGTCACCCGTTCTCTTTTCGCATATCTTTTTGATTAAGAAAAGAAAGGATTAATTCTTGGCAATGGGAAACGTTCATACTTGCGGCCCGAACGAAGCTCTCGTTGTGTCAGGTAAGCGCTTTGACTTCTTCACAAACAGGCGGTAGAACACGCGACGTGTAAAAACTATCGCGATACGTACTATACGTAGTTTTCGAGCTGCATTGCTCAGACATCGGATTACTTTACGGTAACAACGATTGAGTGACACGCCGATGGTGCTTGAATTAGCATTTAACAAACACTCGTTCGTGAGATATCGCACAGCTTTAAATCTCACAATTCGACTCTAACTCTTGATCTCGTTTTGAAATTATTTTTCTATACGTGGGAAACGTTTGTTTATATTATTACGGCATAAATAACCGTTTTGAAGATGCTCTATTGAGAAAACGTATAATTTTTTACGACCAACACATAGTTTTTCTTTCCTTGTAGTGGTCTGTTCTACTGTTTTGTGCAATATAAAAATTTTCTAAACAACATGTTTAATTTCACGTACGAAAGCGTTAAACATCACGTGTGACGTATCTTTATAATAACGTGATTATAGCGACGGAGGTATTTAAAAAAAATCTTGCAAATGTTTTATAAAATCACGCTTTGAAATATATTGCTTTAATATCTATCAACTCTATTAACCTACAAAAAAGGCATAACGCCTACGTCCATTAAAGTAGACGCGTCCATAGTGATCATGCGACATCTAATTCGTCTAATGGAAGTTTGTCTGTGAATTTTTTTTTTGCGTGATGAGTAACTTATGTTTTTGCTCATAATTGCGCAAAACATACAATGACGTGTATAATTTATATACTAACTGACCGTGTTTCGATATTTTATTTAAAAACCTGTAGTACAGATGTACGTGAACTACCAATTTTTTGTAATGGCAAAAACCTAATCGCTCTAACATAACTTCGAAGTGTAACCTTGACTAACAACTGTGGAAACCATTTAATTGTCAATGGATGTAGTTATATAACAATACACTCGCAAGTGAATTGAATGACAACACCAAATGGTTTTTATTAGTTTTAAATATGACAATGACAATAAGCTTTTTTGTTGGTTTTTTGGCAGTTCCTATCTCGCGTTGATGTAAAAAGAAACAAAAAAACTATGTAAGTCGCGCCTGAGTTTTATAAACCTACGTTACAAATGTCACATGAACGTGTCTACATTGACATTATTTTATTAGGTTTTTACTTTGACGTTTTTTTTTTGTGCAACACGTCAAAGAAATACAGTGAAACGATTATCATTGATGACGTAAGAAGCAATTGATCGCAGCGGAAAAATATAATTAGGATCTTTCTTCCATATAAATATCACTAACATGAAAACATTAATTTAAATTTAAAAACTGATTACGTGCCACGTAATGTGTAATTTTGTGTAATGAAAATAATACTTGTTTGTCAGTTCGCACCGTACGCGTGTGATACTTTTGCGTTGGAAGCCTCTTGAAAACTTCCAATTGAAGTTTTGATTTGTTATATTCGGAATAGACCGCTTCTGTGTAGATAATAATCTAATTCCAAACATAACAAATCAAGAATTCAATTGGAAGTTTAAATAAGTAATTTAGATATTTAAAGTTGCGCGATGAATGGCATTTCAATAGATAACAGCTGACATGTATTACAATGCGCGTTCTTATTGTAGAAAATTTGCGTACATTTTTCAAAACTTTTTAGCATTTAATTATACATAATTATACATACATTTTAATAAACATAATTATGTATACATTTTTATTTTTCTTTAATGTATTGTCAGATAATGACGTAAATCGCCAGTTTATAAGATCAGAAATTATAAAACATGTGTCTTTGCAAAAAGAATATCGTGCACTTATTGCAAAACATTCCATCTTATGAATTGACAACATATTTATGTGTTAAAAAAACTTCAAGATCAAAATGAGTATGCATTTGAGTGTTTTTCCATTGTTTCACTTAGCATTACACATTGTTTGATAATGTTTACTCTTGTACGCATTCAAAAACACAAAAGTAAGTGTTCGGAAAAAAAACACATTAATCTTATTCAGTGTCACAATATTCAATTTGAAATGGCGAATTAAATGGCGAACGAGTAGGTCTACAATCTCAAAGTTTTTATTACGGGACTTAATCATTGTGATCGACGCATTTCTAAGTAAACATTATTAATCGTTATTGGGAAAAGTAGATCGAACAAAACATAAATAACTTAAGTGCTATATTATACACAGATCAAATATTGAATTAAATACTCTAATAATTCATGCGGGAATCGATATAAAATATTCGTAGGTTCCAAGTCGCTAATAAATAATATTAAAAAAAACTAATTATCATATTTTTTTATTAACTTGTGTATAAAGAAAAAATAGGTAATAAAATAGTTAATTAGCTGCTAATTACTTGATGTAATTTATTAATTAATAGTCTTTTATTAGAAATAATATATTTTTGTTTTATGTGAAAGAGTCAGCCTTGACATAAATCAGCTTCTTCGCCGACTTTACTTTTAATTGTTTGCCAAAGAAGTCAAGCATTAAATGTTTGAACACCTAATTAACATCTAATTAACCCTTAAACCCCACATTTCATCCCCTTAACATAAACCCTACTGAGTTTACTGGACCCCAGTCTCTTTAAAAGGTTCTAGAAATTACTCTATTCATTTGTTTCATCGTGAAAAAAATCATAGATACTCTCCAAAGAATGCTGAATCAAGAATCTTATTTTTCTTTTTTTTTTTTTGATGCGGCAAATCTCGCTTTGGAATTTTACTTGCTTAAAAGTACGCTCAATGTTTAGACAAGAGAGAATTTATTTTTTTTGTACGATAAGCAGACTAACTTGATGGGAACATATGTAGGATGCAGAAAGAAGATGATAATTATAATGAGCAAACATTTATGCGTTTCTATAAAAAGTGAAACTAGCTCTTTATTCGTCGCTATTATATATTTTAAGAGATATAGGTAGAACATGCGGACAGAGTTGTCAGCATAGTTTTTATCTGAAAAAATTCCCTGCATAGATTTTTTTTCTACAACCAAGCGAGAGAGAGAGTTCGTTTTTGGATTATTCATATATCGGATTATTTATATATTCTTACTATTAAAAACTTCGAAATCAACGCAAGCTATTGCCTATGCGACATACTGAATATTCAATCTTCTTAACTTTTGAAGAAAATGTATCTCATGATGTTGTCTCCCACGTTTCCTTGATCATGTCCGCGGCCTTCTCGCCTATCATAAAAATTCCCGCGTTTACATGACCGATGGGCATTGTCGGCATAATCGAAGCGTCCACCACCCTGAGCCTTTTAACGCCGTGCACTCTCAGCTCTGGATCGACGACTGCGTAAGCATCCGTTTTCGGTCCCATTTTCACAGTTCCAATTTCATGATTCATCATAGACGGTAGATGTTTGATAGCGCAACGCCAATAATCGTCGGTCGCAAAATCAAAATGCTTACAACCTGGAATCTTGATGTCGTGTATTCGGCTACCGAATGCCTGAAAGGCTGATGTCTTCGATACATTGATGGCATATTTCACTCCTTCTAGAATGATTTCCACATCAGCCGGATGGCTGAAAAAATGTGTATCCATCTTGGGCGGCTCGAACGGATCCTTGGATCGTAGCGTGAGACGGCCGTTACTTCTGGGATATTGAACGATTGGCCAGATTGACCACGTATCGTGATTTTCGATAGGTTTGAAAACGGTGTTGTAGACGTCATCCGTGAGTCTCAAGGCTTTTCTCAAAACCTCACCATTGTCCGATTGCAGAGATCCGGAGATGAAAAGAAGCTCAATGTCCGGTGTCTCGTCAAGAGCATACTTGCTTCTGATGAATGCTAGCGCTTCGGCGCCTCCTGGGACTGTCAACAAACCGTTTTTGTGCAGGAGATAGTCAAAAAGTATGCTCGGTTTGATCAAATTTCTCTGCAAAATCGACTCGCTTTGGTTGATCCTAAAAATAAGTCCAAGAAAACCGATGTGCTCGTACAGGTTGTAACCGACTTTGGAATCTTGAATCACCGGAATGCCCAGTTCCTCCAGATGATCTCTCGGACCTACTCCCGAAAGCATCAACAACTTGGGCGAGTCGATTGTACCGGCGGATAATATTACTTCCTTTCTACAAGTCACTTTCTTGTACGTGTCGTCCTTTACGTATTCGACGCCGTAAGCTCGCTTGTTCGAGTCTATTAATACTTTGATCACTCTGGCGCCCGTGATGATCTCTAAATTTGGTCGATTTATCGGCTGGAGATAAGCCTTCGCGGCGCTGCAGCGCGATCCACGATCCATATTAACCTGAATGTACGAGAAACCTATCTGATTTTGACCGTTGTAATCCACGATTTTGTATCCCAATTCTTCGCCAGCCTTTAGAAAAGCCTTCGCTAACTTCGTGTGATACGGCACGTGCTCCACGCACAAGTAACCGCTTTTGCCGTGATACGAAGAATTCGTGACACCTAAGCGATACAAGTTACATATATAAGGCATAAAAAATAAAATACCGGTTCGAGTCTCGGCTTAGTTGGACAGTTCGATTTAGAAGAGACAAATTGTTAAATTTGAAAAAAAAAAAAAAACACATTTTGCACTTTTTTTTGACGATTATTTTCGCTCAGACAAATTGATAGAGATATAAATAAACGAATTGATGCAGCGCAATGTAAAAAGATTTACCTGGCACGTTGAATCGTTCACTTTTCTTAAAATACGGAAGAACATCTGCGTAGGACCATCCAACATTACCTAAACTAGCCCATTTGTCGTAATCCAGTTTGTTGCCGCGATTGTGAATCATATAGTTTAAAATACTTGTTCCGCCCAGAGCTTTGCCTCTTGGCCAAGCGCACTGATTATTTATCATTCCCAAACAGGCGTGTTTTTGAGGCTCGACGTTGTATTTCCAGTTATAATCGGATAATTGAAAGTAACCGACAAATAGCGGAATCTTATTGAGAAGACTCGGCGCGTATCCCGCCTCTAGTAACAAAACTTTCCAATTTTTGTTCTCCGACAGACGATTGGCTAACACAGAACCTCCCGACCCAGCTCCTACGATGATAAAATCGTATTCAGAGTCGCTGGTTGATCCAATATTTTTCCCATTGAAATGGATAGTCTTGATGACGTTTAGCGAGCTTTCAACACCGCAGATTGACGTGATGACGAACAACAGAAAATATCTCATATTGTCCAAACGTTCTGCAAAATTAAAAGTTTAAACACAGATAATTTGTAGTTTGTAGGATTTTTTTTTTTAACAAACAGTTTATTTCTGTGAGAATATCAGAGCGCTACGCACTTGGACGAGGTGTGGAGCAAAGTGCGACGCCAAATATTTTGTACAGCGTAAAGTTACCAAAATGAATCTCTGTGCACGCTGATTGCAAAAAAGAAACTCTCGACGAACTCGAAGCGGCTTCACTCGACGATAGTTAGGACAAGACCGTTCACCCGTCATTTAGCGCCAATCCCGAACAAATACGCTTCATCTTCCGGCAGAAAGTCAAATAATAACTACACGAAAGTAACACGTAAAATCATCGTATTGAAAAACAAACGTATTTTATTATGCGTCGAGTTCGTTCAAAACGCTTTAACAAACATATTAAAAAAATTTTAATCGTTACTTATAAATATATGACAAAAAAATAAATAAAATACACGTTTTACATGCTTCACATTTTTCTTTGCTTGTCGTCGTTTGTTTTCATTTAATATAAAAAGTTTTATGTGTAAACAGTGTTACCGACCGCCTGGTATAATTGCTTGTTCGGATGTTCGTTTGTTTGAACGTTAGAATCGAACAAGAAAAAATTTGTAGAAATCTTTTAGAAATTAGTTATTAAATTCGAATTTCAAGAGATAGAAAAAAAAAAGAAAACAGCTGTTTGAATCCCGGATTTGTTTTCAGCGACGAAAAATCGATCGGAAAACACTTTGTTTTATTTAAGTTTCTCAAAGATGAACTGTGTTGAATTCTTGAAATTTGTTACTTTGATAATACGTACCGTATTAAGAAGTCCAGCATAAAACTCTTTTTCCCAATTTCGATTTGTTGCGTGTCAAAATAGTTATCTCTGATAAAGTACAACGTTTTTCTGTCGCGATCTTTGCTATCTCACAATCGACTACTTTCCGTTTCGAGACTTACCAGAGAAATGCACTTTCTCACGTTATGTAATACGTACTTATTTACTCACTTGCATCAAGACCTCGTCTTAAAAGGTGATCTATATGGGTGTAAATTCGTTTATGTTCTATACATTACGAAATTGCAAGTTTGATCGTGTAATGAGCATTGCGTAAAATTAAAAAGAAAAACTGAAACTCAAATTAAATCGATTACAACGGTGTATCATTCTTTGTTGTATTACATTTGTGGTAGAAATATTTTCTGTAAGGTACGACACAATTGTCTCCCACGAATACAAATCTAACGATGTCGCAATTATAGCGCCATTCATAATTATTTTATAAGTTTTAAAATACACGTCATTATTCGTGTCTGTATGATTTTTCATTTTGGAGATGTAACTATTTAAAAAGTGTTTGTGTAATAAGTGAAAGGACATTTAATTCTATATTAATACTGTTTTGTTCCTGAAGTAAATGACTTAAAACAATTATAATTTTAAATATTCTATCGTAATAATAATTTTAATTAGATTAAAAATGTTTGTAAGTTCTAATTTTATATATAGATTGTCTGAAACTTTTTGACACAGCCAAAGTGTGAAGATAGTATCTGCGGATATTATATCGCAGAGATAAGGAAGAAGAAACTAGAGAATTGTAAGCAAGAAATTTAATTTTTTTGTTTTTCATAAAATCAGAAAGAATGAGTGTCAATAAAAATTAATGCGTGAAATTCCATATTCAATTTAAACGTAACACAAATGACAAATGTGATAAAACAGGAATCGCGCACGTGCGATTTAAAGTGGTTTGAGAAGAAAATAATTATTCTAAGTCTTACCAGGAAACTCCTCCTTCAAGAAGTCACAAGAGAAAAGTTCTTTTCCCACTGAACGCTGATACAGAACTGATCATTCTCTTCCCTTAAGCGACTTCTCTTCATTTTTTTTTGTCACGTGACCAAATGGATTCCTTATGAAAGTTACCTGTGGTATGCGTCATGTCTGAGAAGTTTTTTATCAATAAATTTTTACAGCTGATTTGATAGTTGAATTGGTAATTGACAAAAAATTCGGATTCGATTCTTGATCAAGATAGTTTTTTTTTTTTTAAATAAAATGTTTTAACTAAAAATCAAATGGCCAATAAGAGCCGACGCAGGATGTTTTTGCGGAAAGAATAAATAAATGTATATTATATAAATAAATAAATATATATATATATATATATATGTATATATATATATATATATATATATATATATATATATATATATATATATAT
>QVOA01023314.1:0-13642 GCA_014825685.1 Pseudomyrmex cubaensis
CCGCCCGCCCGCATGAATTCTACAGCGTTAATTACGAATGCGATATATACATTGCGCGCAATGCTGAATTTTCACTATCACATTTCCGCGTTCGAAATTCACGTAATTTCCGGACAGTTTATTGCAAGCAAAACACAAGCAAATCTCTCGGAAATAAAAGCGTTTTGTGCGCTGAGTAATACAAAAGAATAATCAGCGCAATTTTGAAAAGCGAAGAAATCGAGTCGTGATTCTCGTTGCTTTCGAGAAACTCCTGCGGCTGCAGCTTTCTTTAACGATATTCGAACGGTTTTTTTATTTTTTTTTATTTTTTTATTTTTTTTTATTTTTTTATTTTTTTATGCACATCCGTACACATCAAATCGGTGCTTTTTTGCTTTGAACATTTTACGGCAAACGTGCGAGTCAAACGCGGATAATCAAAAGTGGTCTTTTTCAAAAGGCACACACAAGACGACGTGTCGGCGACGAAAGGCAATTTTAAGTGAGATCTCTCTTTCTCTCTCTCTCTTTAGCGTCGCTCGTATAATTACAAGCTCCTTTTACCGGCGGCAGCTGCGCCGCCGCGCGCGAAATAATCAGATGAATTTCAAACCTCGCGGTTTGCGAAGTGCGATATGCATGTTTGATGTGGATAACAAGGGCGCGCCGAATGGAGGCGGATGGAGTTTGTATACGTTTTAACGCAGTTAACGGCGGCGTAATCGCCGCATCGCGCGCGGTGTTAACGTAACGCGGGCGTGTCATTACGTGGCGATTTTAATCGGGTACCGAGAGAGAGAGAGCGTTTCAACTTCGCAAGTCAATTACACATCGATATCGAAGCGGCTTTGAACGCGATTCTCCCTCTCCTCCTCCCCCCCCCCCCGATACGGACCGAATCGTTTTCATTAAAAGCGAATCGAAACGGCGGAAAAGATCCCGCCAATCGATCTCTCTCGCTTTCTAACGTCGTAAAATCGCGTCGTGTCTCGATTGTCGTGGAGAGACTGCGCCGCCGCGCGTCTCCATCCCCCGGAGGAATATTTCATTCTCGCGAAGTCATACTGTCGATAGCGAAATGCTCTCTGCATAAATTCCACCGCTGATGGCGGTAATCGAAAGCGATTATTATCGAATACATTAATCACGTGGATTTCTTCTGTCGAGATTTACATAAAAAAAAAAGAAAAAAAAAACACCGAGCAGCGTGCGTTATTAGTCGTCTTTTTTTTAGACACGTTTCATCTACATCCCGTGCACGCGTCGTTATATTCTTTTCAGATCGAATTTTGATATTTTTCACATTTTCACCGTAACTCGGTGTATTAAGATACTACTTTGCGACGTAAAATAAAATCAAGCGTCAATTTATTACGCCTCAAGAACCCGTCAGCTACGTCAAAGTGCACTTTAAGTGCATGCAACGTGAATCACCATCATCGCGTTTCTTTATGATCCTTTGTCAATATCTCGCCGTCACGGCGAGACATTCTTGTAATTGCTTCTCCTTGCCTCGCGCAATGACGGGGCGCGCGCGCGCGCGCGCTCTCAGAGTGCACGCGAAAAAAACTTCTCGCCCGTCGCATCTGCTTTGCCGGTTCGTAATCGGGCGACGGCTTTGACGAATCAATCAGTCGGGCCGCGCGGTCGCCTCGTCAGGTTCTGCAATTCAAATGAGAATTTTCCATGGGCATCGCGCGCGTAGTACCACACGCTCGCGCGCCACGCGCGCACGGGAGAGGAGGGCCTTTAACTCGCGCGCCGCGTTCGATAAAGCGAACTGCATCCAGCTGCGTTATTACGGGATGAGTCCGCATATCTACCGCCGTTGCTCTAAAAGCCCTCCGATCTGTACTATTACCCCTTCTCCGATGCTTTTAACCGCATCGAGCACCGGGACGCCCGAGTACCACTACCGATAATCCTTGCTAACACGCCGGAAGAAATTTTCGGAAATTGTATCGACAGAACGTATAACGCGACAATTTTTACTTTGAGTTCACTGACGATATCATCGTAGACAAATATGAAATCTTGATTTCTTTTTGTCTTTGTTTTTTTTTTGTTTTGAATAAAATAAAATTCACATCGCGTTAGCCTTTCAAATCACTGACGGTGTAATTTTGCGAATTTATCCGCGCGCGAGTTGCAGTGTTTTGTATTATATTCGCGTGAAAAAAAAACCGTTATTGACGTAAACAACCAGTTTCGATTACCTGATTACATCGTGGGCCAATCCTTAGAAGTGTAAGACCGGTGCCGAGACATAGCTTCAGGCACAGTAATCTTAGCCACTTTGTTACTCGGTATCGCAGACAGGCTCGAGTTACACACCCGGGTTGTACTACACCTTTCGCGATACTCGTTATCTCGTTCTAGAAGTCGGGACAATGTGGCGCAACTGATCGCTCGGAATATCGTTCGAATTTGCTTACACCTCCGCGGGGTCGAAATCATCTCTCGCGACAAAAAAAAAAGTAAAATAAAACAAATGCGTGCAAATAAAATAAAAGTGTAGAACGATACAAGATCTGTACATTTTTAAAGCTTACAAATTTACATAAAGCTTACAGATGACGTAAAAGATAAAACGCGGTTTAATTAATTTTTCTTACGAAATAAAAACTTTGTTCGATTATCAAAAACTTGGGACGCGCGCGGCAACTACACCGCGTTGCAAACTATTATTCGGCGCATTACGCGCGACCGTTTCGCGATTTTAACCACGATTCGAAAATTGCTGTAACTATTCCACGTAGCGTTAGTATATTAATACGCGCGACTCTGACAAGTAGAGTCTGAACACTTCAGCGGACTACGAAAACACGGAAAACGCGTGAATCGTCAGGGCAGAGTCGCAACATCGCGGAGAAAAGCAATGCGCTCGTTTGGTGCATCCCAAATGCGACGCCGGGCGCTTTCCACGAGATGGGCGTTACACCACGTACGACGAAATTTATGGTGTAAGCTCCTTCGAATCGACGTGCGCTTTGCTGAAATTCTCGAGTGATCAGTGTGTAGGAAGTTCGCCGGATATTCTGAATTCCTAATGCAATTCACGTAGAGACTAGAGCGCCTGTGGGAAATGTACCCGCGACATATATACGTGTGTGTGTGCGCGCGCGCGCGCGTGTGTGTGTGTCGACAAAGATCGCAGCAAACCCTGTAGCTACGTAGATTTTCCTCCCCTCTCTGCAAGAAAGCTATAAAGCGGGCAATAATCATCGTCGGGGCGAGTGGAAATTCACGGCCGTGCGACAAAAAAGTTAACCAGCTTCGGGCCGAGTTTCTCCGCTCGTTACGATTCCATGTCGTACGTCTTGACTCGGATAACATCGTGCAGTTTCCGGATGTAATAAGTAGAATCATCCTGCGGGAGAGAGAGAGAGAAAGGGAGAGGAAGAGGGGAAGAAACTCTCGGGACCGTTCGACGCTTCAGATAAAACGGAAGCTCTTTGCGCGCTTTCCGCCGCGGCGCTTTTAGAAGCGCGTCGGTTAAGAGCGTCGAGCGAGACGCTCCAAAATAGGCAGATGCTCGAGAGATTTTTTTTTTTTTTTGTGAGTGCGGAGGAGAGAGAAAATGTCGCGAACATGAACCCACCAGGGGTCCTTAATATTACACAGAGTTCGGGCTCAATTTCGTCGCTCCCGGTCTCCCGGGCTTTGCTCGCCGAGTCGTTACGACTTTCTAACGATGCACTTTTTCCAATTATAAAGTTGTGACGAGGAGAAAAACGTCGCATTTCGTCTGTGAAGAGCGGATGAAATTAGGTCTTTCCAATTGAGTGATGATTTTTCTACTATTGTATTTAGATCGCTTTACACGCGGTTACCGCGTAAAACGTTTTACATGTGGTTTTTTTTCTTTATACATACAGCAATTCCTCATACACACGAGACCGAGAGTCGCGCGGGACTAGAAATTGGCGTATTTCGTAACACGTAACTCCCCGAGTTGTATTTTATCAATCGTGCGTTATACAGGGAAACATACTCTCTCGAAGGCGCCCGAGCGTCGTCGGTGAGAACACGAATCGCGCGCGACGCGTGTAAATAACGGCGAATTTGTAAAACCGCCGATCCATTTGCGCGGCGCTCGAGCGTGCCGAAGTCGTCGCTAACCTAATACTTCCTTGGAATTACGTTACGTCGCGTCGCACGGCGCCGATAGCTTTCGACCGGCTAGCAGTAGCTACCGACGACGACGACGACGACGACGAGAGGGAGGGGGGATAAAAGCAAAAAGGACCGTTGGCGGTGCGAGCTCACGTCTCTCTGAGAGCGAATATAAAGCAAAAGCACTCAGTGCGTTTCCGTTGTCGGGGACCTCTTCACGCCCACCAGGGACGCAGCCGAGATCCATAGATGCTCTCCCCCTGCTTCCTCCCCCTCCCATCATATTCTCCATCCTCTTTCTATACACACGGTTCACGCACGTGTTTCCTATACGCGAAAGGACGACGTGTTCCTCTCGCCGAGGCGCCGTTTGAAAAATTTAATGTAAAGCTCTAACTCTCTCGGTGTTGTACCGACTGAGGGATTAAGAGCAGAAAGGATCGGTGATGCGAGAGGGTGAGGAGGGGCAAGAGGCCACTGTAGAGAAATACCTCGGGTATTATGCCACACGGCGGGGTTTGCATTAAATGAGCAGCGGTGAATATACCAGTCTGGAAAAAAAAGAGAGAGAGATAGAGATAGAGAGAGAGAGAGAGAGAGAAAAACATAAAGCCCGCGCGGAAGCTGTAAAGCTGGAGATGGGACGCCGCGCTATTGCTATCGCTACTGTTTTAAGGGGCGAGACCGAAGGAGCGGGAGAGGGAACGAAGATGAGGGCGCTATGAATGGGCGATGAGTAGGAAGTCCGTGAGAGGAGCGACGGCAGGGAGTGAAATGAAAATTAAGGGTCTCGGACGGGGAAACGGCGACGAAGAGAAATCCAGTGGATTACGAGGGAATCGGTTTTTCGGGTATTAACTCGGGCACGCGTGCCACCGACACGCGTACGTACACACTCGCTCGCGGGATGAGTTATTGTTTTTTCTTTTTTTTTTTTCCAACAGAGAATACAGGATGTTTCATAATGCAAAAAAACTAGAGGTATAAAAAAAAACAAAAAAAAAATCTAAACGTAGATTTAACAAGTTTGATAACACAACAATACTTCCCGAATAGAGACAAAAAATCAATATTATTTGAAATAGTTGAACAAACACTGACCCCAGGAAGATGCTTCTCAAAAAGGAATGTATTTTTTTTGTACAAAGCTATTAAGTTCTGTTCAGTGTATGTGGCGTGTGTTTTCTTCCATTGTGTTGACGATATTTTTATTGATTTCCATTTGAATTTATCACTTTTTTTCCGGTCAGGTTTTCCATGATAAAGGATATCAGTTTCCCGTTACCCGCTCCTCTTATCGTATTTTTAACGTACCAGAAGATTCTCCTTCTATTTTCGAGATAAAATAACATGGTTCTTGTGTGAAGATATTGACACAGCGTCTCAACGCGCGAAGATACATGTATTTTTCTACAATAGATTTTGTTCGTCTCTCTGAAAATTTTTTACATATGCGTAGTTTTCCACGTGTACATATATCGGACATAAAAAGTTTGCGCAAAACGTATGTTCTTTGTCGGACTAAATAATATTTTTGTTCAAACCAAGCGTTTTTCTCGAAACGCGCGAGTTCATTAAACGAATTTCGCGAAAATACACCGCGATCATTTGCTCCCACCGCGTAGCCGGTAATTATCTCTTCAATAAGGTGCTACCTGTTGCTAAATTTGGCAAAAGTGTCTCGCTAGCGCGACGATTGCGACGAGGTCGGCGAGACGCGCGGTATAAGAGAGGTCGGAATTACCAGATAAATCCCGTGCCGTCGTGAGGGACTAACGATAGCTGGGCGAAACGTAACTTTTACTCCGTCCTGGCCGGCTGCTAGGAGAAGGCTAATCCGATCCTTAGAATCCTGCTTGAAGATCTCTCTCTCTCTCGGAGTCGTTCGGAGGGAAGAAAAACGAGCGTAATCAGGGAATCGAGCGCTAAGAAGGAGGAGGAGGAGCGAAGGGAGGAGATGGAAGCGAGCGATTCTCTAGCATCTGGGTCAGATTCGCGCTTTGCAACATTTGCAAGCGGCAGACGAGCACCCGGAAAGGGCGGAAGAAAGAAGACGGGAGGAAGTGCGGGAAGGGGGGAAAGGTGGACGGTACGGGAAAGGGGATGTAAAAAGAGCAGATCCGTCTCTGCGCGGATTCTGATATCGAGCCCCCGTCCCCATGGTACCGTGGTGTATAAGCCGATTACGTCCGGCTTTCGCATTCCGGCGCACGACGCAATTCCGCCCGTTCTCTGTTTCGTATTAACGCGTAAAACGGCATTTACAGAGCGAAAACGGAGGAGAAATCGGGAGAGAGAGAGAGAGAAAACAAGAGAGGGTAAGAAGGACGAAAAGAGAGAGAGAGAGAATACAGTCCTGCGCTGAGGCTACTTATTAAATGAACGCACTCGACTGCTCCGGCGACGAAATCCCGCTTTCGCGCGCTGATTCACATTTTCACGTTACACCGCGTCTCTGTACACGTACGCGAATACGTCGTTTCGCACACGTCTATCCGCGCCTAGATCTTTTGTTTCCGGAAAACGCGCTAGATACGTCCGTCCGCGGCTTTTGTTTCCGCGCGCGTGTCCGCCACAGTTTGGACGTTTTATCTGCTCCCCAACTGCACTCCCGTTTCTCCCCAACTGGTCTCCCCTTTTCCCCTTCCTCCCGAGGAATAAGTCGCTATGAGCGAACATCTCTCGCTTATCCGTCGAGAAATTTCGTTCCCGACGACAATACGCCGCTCGTCGATCGTTCTCGACGATACGTACGTTGAGTGCTTAATGCGCGACGATTTTATCCTCGGATGAATAACACATAGCATAATGGTTCTGCGATAACGAAGATCCTCGTGAAATCTCCTATGAAATCAACATAAAGAGAGAGAGAGAGAGAGAGAGAGAACTAATCTCTTTTACAACTTTGTCACACCGAGCTGATGTGTGACAATTTCCGTAATGACATTTCCAAAAATAACGTTCGCTGTTGCATTACAAATTGCGCGCGTCTCTCCTAAATCCAAGTAAAATTAGATCCACTATATATAGGTATTTTGTCACACACATGGGTACATTTTGACTTTATTTAATTTGGTTAAGTAAATTGGATCGGAGATGCGACGAGGATAGCGCGAGTTCCGCGTGTTTTGCGCGCGGCGATTTTGCTCGTTACATTAGACGCGATTTACGAATCCGATATTTTTCCGAACGCGCCGAGCGCGAAATACGTTTTAAAGATAAGACTTCAATCAATCAATCCGCGCGCGGAATCTTTTTCCAAGGCGCGGACTATCGCGCGCGATCAATCGCGTCTGCATTAATCCTTCGATATGCGATTCGACTCTTCGAGACGATTCGAGGAAATAAACGGACGGGATCGCTAACGCCCGCAACAATATCGGTCACGCTAAAGCACCGTGGATGCACTTTCCAGGAGGAGTTTTCTTTCCATTTTGTGTGTTTTCTTTTTTTTTCAGCTTTCTTTTTTTTTTTTTTATATCTGTGATGCTCGAGCGTGCATCGCGGCGGAACGAACTATTGAGAAGCACGATGTCAGATCGAGTGGCGCTCGTAAAATTGCGGAGTTTATCGATCGAACCATAGAGAGAAAAATATGCATCCGTACGCGCGCTGCGGGCAAACTGCAGTCGACGCTCCCGCCTTTGCGCACACATGTATGTGTGCGCGCGCGTACGTGCACGCGCTGCCGTATCGAGTGTGTCCTTCCATTATTAATACGCAGTCGTACGGACGATTAAACGCGGGCTCGCCCTCTCGGTCCCGGGACCGATAATTATTTGCGGCATAGTTCGCGTTGGCCCGATTTCGAAAACCGCAGTCGACCACGATTTGTGTCGATCGCAGTCGACAAAATCATTTCGCCGAGTCATCATCTCCGCGTTGCCTTTACTTTCCGCGTTTCCGGTTGTTCGCGCGCGCAAGCGAGCGATTTCGACGCGGCTCGTTCGCGCTGACGAGCTTTCCGGGATGAGACACTACTACGAATCGGTCGCCATTGTCGTCGTGTATTTGACCGGTTAATCGCGACAGCTGTGCACACACATACACACCACACACACACACAAACACATACAAACGGAACGCGGCGGAGCGTCGAAAAACGGAACGGTGTTACACTTTATTGGATTTCTGTAATGACGGGCGCCGTTTGCCCGTGTAATTCGCTCGACGACCCAGATACTCCCTCGTATACGCGCGCGACCCTGTTTGTTACATAAGCGAAGGCGACGGTTTGTCGTGTAAAAACCACGTGAGTGAAACATTACTTAAGGCGACATGCTGTTACCGCTTCTGCGACACGGCGCTCCTAATCGAAAGTGTCGTTCTTGAACGAGAGCGTTTATAAAACGGAACATTTTTTCTTTTTTTTTTTTCTTGATCAATCCTCTTACGCGATTTGCGATCAAGAAACGAGAAATTTTTTTTCTGCAAAAAATTGCACTTGCTGGTATTTTTTTGTTTTTTTTTCTTTCCTTTTCAAATTATTTTCAAATTCGAAACACAGAAGTTCGCGCTTGTCCTTGGACAGCAGGATCTTCTGCATTTCGTCTCGTAACACCGCGCGCGCTCTCTTCTTGCCGAAATTGGCGTGCACTTAGGAGCGAGAACACGGCGATATCGCTATCGTGTAGCATAGGGGCGTCCTGGCACGTATTAATGCCCCGACTGTGGAGTAAAACGAATGATTTGTTGGGGTGGCTTAAGCTTCGTTACCGTGGCTGCTTCAGGGTGGCAAATGGTAGTGCGGTACGGACGTAGCGGAGAGAATCCCGTGAAGGGGGTTAAGCGCGAGAGGGGGAGCGGGGGATGTTACGGGATTGACCGAGAGAGAGAGAGAAGAACATACACGGGCGCGCGCGTGCAGACTGCGCTTTGAAGCAACAAGGACGGGGCGATGAAAGGGGCAAGGAGAGAGGCGAAGGTAAAGGAGGACGAGGGGAGAGCGGCGGGCGGGACGGGGGGCGGTTGCAGTCCCGTCTCATCTACTTGATTGCATCGCCCGGATTACAGCCGGGCTTTAACGCATCCCCCTCGGGACGCTCCTAGCGTGAAAACAAAAAGAGAAGCGAACGCGAAAGGAGCGCAAGTAAGAGAGGGTGGATAGAAGGGTAGAAGGCTGGAAAGGCTGGACCGTTTTCCTCACCTCCTTCTAAGTACACGAAGCCGCGGCGGGTGCTCAAGTGAAATTCCCTGAGAATAATTTTCACTTCCACCTCCGGTGTCGTCTTTCCTTCCTTCTTCTTCTTCTTCTTCTTCTTATTCCGCCACTTCTTGTCTGTGCGCGCTCTTTTTCTTCAAGTTGCCTGTCTCACTTCCCCGGTGCTTGGCGCCTGGTGTCGTCTTCTTTTGAATCTCCGAGCTAAACCTTTTCCCTCTCGACAGTAAGCAGAACCAGCCACATGCGAATCCTCGCGAGTAATGCTAATGTGCCATCCCTCCCTTAGATAGAAAAGGAAAGAGAGAGAGAGACAAGGATGGATAATGATACTGTTTCTCGTCTTCTATAAGGACGTGAATTCGAGCCGAATTGATTTTGCGCGTAATGAGCTTTCACGCTTTTAGGCGACGGGACCGACCGCTTCAAAGCGAGTCGTTCGAACACGGGGCTGTAAAGCTCAAGGATTCGATTAACTCTTCGGGACGTGACCGCCAAAGATTTAGAGATCGAATAGAACTTGGGCGGAATATATCCTTTGAGAACTTTTGCTTTTCTCTTTGTCTCAAGCAACTCATTTACTTCATCCATTCAGCTAATTATTATTTATAACGTAATTTATAGAAAACTATAGCTTTTACAATAAATATCTTTAAATATCTTTAAGTACAATTTTTTATTTTAAATATCGTATCTCTAAAAAAAAAAACAAGATAATCTACAGTTTGAACATACGCGCATGTTATCACGAGCCACGTTCTTCGAACCACTTTTATCGGAAGGCTCGAATTCGCTCCGTTTTATTTTACATCCGTGACGCGTTCGACGCCGTATTGCGTTTCAATGACGCGTATCGATCTTGTACGAGATCTCGACGACGACGACGAAGCTTCTTTGCGTCGAGAAGTTGTCGGCCCGCGCTTTGCGAAACGAACGGATAGAACGATTTCGGGCGTGTCGGTATGGAGAGTAGAGTACCCTAAGCGTCTCGCAATTTTAGTCGTGCGAGCGCAATAGCGCGCAGACGCGCATAATTCGCAGCCGCTCGCTATCCTTTGTGAACGTCGCGCTTGGATCAATTCGCGTCCGTTTTCGCTTTATGGTATCATCGAAAACGCATAGTAGTAGCTGACGCGGGATGCTCGCGTCGATTTAATTAATTCCTGCGGTTATGTTTAGAGATTCGCTTTACGGAGCATTAACGGGCTCGCGAGCGCTCTCTCTCTCTCTCTTCTCGCTGCATTTCGTTCCCTTTTAAGACATAACGCGTGATTAATGCGAACACGCGCGCGGGTATTAAGCTCGATGAAACTTTGAAAGCCCGTTGCGGACGATATATCTTTCCTGATATTGCCAGAATGTACGATATTTTCGCGAGAGAGAGAAAGAGAGAGAAAGAGGGAGAGAGAGAGAGAAAGGATATCCCCGTGACCTCGTCCTGTGCGCGCGTTTAAGAGTCCTGGTTCTCTCGCTGCGGCGCCTCGCTAGCTCGTTCCGCAGATATAAACGTTTCAAACGGCGGAAATATCGCTAATCCTATTGTAGAGAATTTATGACGGTCTAATCGTCTAATGAATACTAAACGCTCGGCTCTCGCCCGGCGAGAGCTCTCTCTCTCTCTCTCTCTCTTTCGCGGCGAAGATTCGGCCGCGTTAATAATCTCATTAATTCGTCCGAGTTTCGCGTATCTCGCGCGTATTTTCCGCTATAATTCGGCCGGCGAGAAAGCAACCGAACGGATTCACAAATCCATCGAGAATCTTTCTTCCGTCGCAAAAGATCGGTTTGGATTTCTCGAGAGAAATCGAGTGTGGAATTGTGCGTGGTTTTTGTTCTGCATCGCGCGCAACATTTCTTTCGTATTTCTATTGGGTTGGTTTTCGCAAAGTTCGCTTTTCAATAGGTGGTGACATCGCCGTAGATGGCAACGTGTCCGAGACATGCACGCGAAACTTCGCGAGCGGACGTACTAAAATCATCGAACTGTACACGAGTTATTTGCGGAAGCTAAATTCCGTGGGTCGTTGCGATAAACCGATTTAAATTTCATCAAAGACGTATTTTTCCGAACGATATATGTATATATACATTGTGCACATTTATATTGTGTAGCAAATGTATTTAAAAATATCGTTTATAACACGCTATCGTACACGGGAAAAAAATGATGGTGAATCAACGGCATGAATTTAATTGAAATATATCCTGTTGATGCAACATCAATATTATTGAACTGCACACAGCAGATGGTTGGCTTTAAAAATCTAGATATTAAAGTAATCGCATATGCAATTGAATCAACTATTTATTTTTTTTTGACGTCGACTTTAATTGAAGCATCTTTTCTGTGTGTATATTTTAGGTTTTTATCAGCCAAATACTTTGACTTTACTAAGAAATATTTTACGCAAACATATTTAAGGGTTGAATATTGAAAAAACCCCAAGTCTGAAAAAGCACTGTAAGGAAAAACGTTTATTGAATTTTTAAGTTAGACGTTGCACGCGTTATTCGCTGATTATAATCCAAAAAGAAAGTAAACATTCAAAGTTCAATCCCCAATTAACGTTAACCGACGACGGAGGAATTGAGCGCTCTCATACCTGCGTATCCGAATTTACGGAAACGCGCCGCGCCCCGTGCATTCCATCCCGTGCATCGCCCTTCCCCTTTCCCCGTCGTTCCCTCGTCCCGAGGCGAAGAGGATCCTTATCAGCGTTGCTGCCTCATCCCTCGGGCCGGGATCCCTGTTTCGCTGGCGGCGATGATTGGATCATTTTGCATAGCGCGACGTAGTCGGCGCTTGTCCAACAACGCCGTACACGCCAGCAATAACGCGCAGCCGTCTCGTTTACTGCCCTTTGAGTGCCCCGTGAAAGGGCGAGGGTTCGATCGTCACGAAGCCAGTCACTGCAACCGCGTCTGCTTTCTGACACTTCCACCAGCTGTCGTGAAGAGTCTCCCTCTCTCTTTCTCTCTCTTTCTTTCTGACAGCCGACCACGATTTACTCGCACACGAGTCACTTGGCTCGCGTCGTTAAAAATTAAGCGACGCGTGAGATGTACTATCGAGCAACTTTTATATTGCTTTACCTGTGCAATCATAAACTTGCCACAAGGTGTGTCAACTTGGAAAACTGCGCAACTTTTGGAGAAGATAGTTGACGCGATATATATACACATACGATATAATCGACTTGCGTTGATCAATTTTTACCGCGGATTCTCCTTCGACGCGTGAAAAATTTTGGTAATAATCGCTTAAATAAGGAAGTGCGTTTTTTTACAAATGACTTAGCCTGCAATTTTTTAGAATTGATAGAAATAATTTTTTTCGAAATTTTGTAATAATTTGTTGTTTTTAAGTAAGAGTGTGCTTTAGTCTAGGAGATTCGAGACTGGCGATTCGAACTAGTTGAGCCACTTTCGCAATCTCGATAGCGGTGTCGGCGCGAAAGTCGGCATGTCGTGCGTGCCACCGATAATGCATGATCCCGCTTAACGCCCCAGAGTGTCGATAGGAATCGCGCCAAGGATCGATTGTGTCACGGGTTCTCAGCCCCAGCTGTGTCCACGTGCAGACGCCATTGTACAGCTGGTGCGAAAGCTCTCCTTATGCAAGCACGCGTTCGGTTGCTCACGGCCCACCTTTGACAGATGGGAGTGAGATCCGATCGTCGTCGTCGTCGTCGTCGTCGTCGTAGCCGGATCTCGATCGATCCGTTTTTTTTTTTTCCCCGATCAGGATCGTAGGCCCGAACGTGCGTAACACCGCGTGTTATGTGCACGTTGTTGCGCGTAATTCGAAGCGCATTATGTACCGACTTGTAATACTTGAGGCGAGGCCGGTTGCAAAGCCAAGTACATGACGCTGCCATATGTCGACACGATGATTTTTCAAAAATTCCAACGGCGTTAGGCTAATATTTCATATTCGCCGTCTGATGGCGAACTTCCGGAAACTTCGGAAACTTCTCGGAAATTTTTCAAAGCACATCCGGCAAATTTATCGCACGACGACACATGAAATATTAGGCCTTACTCGTGAAAATCATATATCCATCAATATCTTGGAACTGGAACAGCGCCATAATGCCATTCCGGAAGAAAGAAAATCCTTTCACCTCGAAACCGCCAAATTGGTCTCTGCCTCAAAGCCGCACAGTTGTTGATCCTGCTATCTCAAAGCCGCAGAATCACATTGATTAGTCCTCTTGCCGCAAAGTGATACCGCTCCAGTCTCGTGATATTAAATCCATATTACATCCTTTCTCAGTCATAAATTATATCACATTTACTACTAAATACTTTAGTCTTTTTTAATATTTTAGCCTTTTTAAGCTACACTTAATTGCTACATATGTACGTGTTTTTTTAAAAATATAT
>QVOA01023315.1:0-33812 GCA_014825685.1 Pseudomyrmex cubaensis
TTTGTTAAATTTTTTGCAATTTTTTTATTTATTAATTTTTATATTTTCCAATTATTTCTTTTAAAAAATGCATTGTATACTTTAATAAATATTTCAAATAAAATAGTATCATGCATTAATATGTTTAAAGAACCAAACTCATAGATTCTTTTTATACATTATAAAGTATAATGGATTAATTAATCATTTTTTTATTAGGATTTTTATTTTTTAATGTATTTCAAATAATCTGTAACAAATTTAATTTTGACGATTTTAAAACACTATATAAAAAGAATATTTTACACAATAACGATGCTGATAACATTTTATGATAACTTTTTTTGATAGAGAAAACCTTTCATATTTTTATAAAACGTAATATAAAAGAAAGCGTATAACTCTATTCGAACATTACAATTTGCTCACAAAGAGCTATTTCTTGTGACAACTTTATCTTTGCCATTTTAATCCGTTGCAGCATTCTTCAACGATTCACTTTACCCACGTCAAAACGCGAATCCTTTCGATTCACAAAGTGCTAAGTAATCTTTGAAAATGACGAGAACCTGGAATTCTCCGAAACGACGAGAAATACTTTATCTCGAAAGTTCGCGCATAGATCTCTCCAAACATTTCTTCAAGATATTCTCTTCGTTATCCTTTGTTATCATTACGGAGTTCCATTTCTATTCTACGTTTCTCGCGTGTTGTGGAACTCGGTTCGCTACTTCCAGGGCACTCGGACTCGCGACATTGTGTCAAGGCCAAAATACACCGAGCAGAACGATTGCTTTTATATTCAGCGCGAAAGACATTTTTTCGTACAACAGATCTGCGTCAGTCAGCGAGTTAAAGTCAACTGGTCGTATTAGCTATTATTTCAAGCGTGACAATATCTACTAAAGAATACGATTTACGAAATGGAGATAAAATCATATTTAAGCGTAGATTTCTCTCGTTAGCTATTTCGTATTGCTTTTGTTGGTTTATTTTAGAGAAGAGCGATTTTCTCGACAATAATTACTTCTATTATTTATAAAAAGAAGATAACGCACACAATACACTGAATATAAGAGTTCTTATTTATTTTAAAACATTTGTTTTCTTTATTGCTTCCGGATGTTTTGTTTCACATGTACATGAACAACTAATTGTTACATCTTTCGTATTGTAACAAAGAGAGGTAATATTCGTTTTATATTTGCTATTATTACTGCAGTACTAACGAACGCAATACGTTTAATACATTTGTACGTTACAGAAATGTTTAATGGCAACAATTAAACTGAATAAGCAGTTAAATTTTCCAGTCTGTGATCATTGTAAAATAACAAGAAATTTCAGATTTTATCACCATGTGTACGAATAATTTCACGCATTTTAAACATTTATACATTATGAGGCGTTGCTCTTAACTAAGTTGCTAAAAATAATTAGTTCGCTGTTATGCGGTCTCGACAATTAAAGTGCATACAGAGAAACAAAAACAAACAGATGCCCATACACAGTCGTATACAGAAGTTTGATAGTTTTCAAACCACTGTTTCACACAATGGTTGATGCGGGTCTTTCGTGACCCACCGAAGTTACCATCAATTAGAACATCTCTAGGAACATCCTCATAGAAAGACAACTCCAAGATAATTAACAAGAGACACAACAAAACGACTCTAACTGTGCATTTTTTTGCACTTTAGTGTTTCATTAATAACAGAATTTTATATACTAATAAAATCTATATTGTTTCTCGCAAACGAATAGTGATTTTTGCGTGTGAAGTGAAACTTACACTTTTAGTAAAATCGTCTCACATTTCACAAATTCAATACATATCACGTTTCATGTATGCAAATGAAAGTTAATAACATGTATATAAAACTACAACAGAAGTCACGAAAAACGACAAAATGGACAGCTGTTTATCGTGCAATTCACTTTCTATGTCGCGGTTATCTTCTCGGGAGAGACGTATCATAGAAGTGGAAGCGAAAACTGAGAGAGAGAGAAAAAAAGAGTACAACATTGTGATGGATCTGTGTCTCGAGTTCACGTCGCGTGAAACCGCAGAGAAGAAAGTGACCATGTGGCACTTGGCCAAGGTGCCATTTACACACGTACAGTTGTTGGAATACACGAGCACTTTTGTTGACAGTCGGACTTCGCGGTTTTCTTCTTTCGTAACTCACACTTCTACGCGTTACACTCCAACGCGCATTTCTCCGCAGACCTTTTCTTGTCACTTAATCTCTCCACGGGGATTAAGTACAATCGCGTGCGCGCCAAAATGATCAAGGCGCGAACAAATGCGTGACTCGCAACCATCGGACTGAACACACTACTCGCGCATTCTATTTATTTTGCGAGACAGAGTCTCGCAAATTTATTGAAACGTCTCCGAATGAACTTCCTAAAGATCTATGGACTAGTAGATTAAGAATCCTTGCGCTATATATCCTTGAATCGAAATTGGGAAAAGGCACTTCGCAATTCGTACCATTACCATTAGAAACGAACCTTTAATCTATGTAATTCTCAATCTGGTCGAAGAGAATCACGGGACGATCTCGTGGAGTTTCATTAACTTCAACGATATAGTGAGAACGGATTGAAGAAGATCGATTAATTCTTCTTGCAAAGTAAAAAGGGAGCGGCAAGGCCAAATATCCGGAAAATCCAACTGTTATTGAAGTTCGGAATCCTGAACAATATAAAGTTTTAATTGAAAAACCGCATCAAAAAACTCTTTAAAGAATTGTGTATTATTTTTGTGTTTCTTTTTACTTTGCACATAATTGAGATGTCAAATAAAAGTACATCTTGTCACTATTATTATTGGGTCATCAAGTATATGTGTGTGTAACTGTATGTGTGTGTACTAATGTCAAGTTTCATACTTAATGTGATCCAATATTATATAAAAAGTTTTTATATAAAAAGATGTATTATCGATTAAATTTTAAACTATGTTTTAGAATAAAAGTATGTAGATATTTGAAAAATCTATAGTTATATTTTTTAATACTTTATCGATGGTGAGAACGATCATTAGTGTGGTTTTTATCGGTTAATCTTCGATGAAAGAACGAATCTTTGATGAAGTTGTCTCTTTGAGGACTTAAGTTTAGTGTGAGAGTCGAGGTTTAGTAAAAAGCAAGCTGAACAAAAAGGATTATTATTCATGACCTGATACGAATCTGCGAAGCGCAGCGCATTTGCGAAGATCCGATCATATTTTTGTACACGGAACAGCTATCACGTTTAAAGGCAAAAGAGTTTCGTGGCATGTAAGTTTAACGATTCGAGCGGCATTTCAGCAAATCGCACGCTTTCTCTGACGTCTTAATGCAATGCTCAGTTCTTTTCGTGTTTCTCTTAATGAACAATCTGTGAAACTTGCGAGAATAATAATTACGACATGTTACCTCTCGGTTTTTTTTGAAAATAATCAAGTTCATATCATAAATAATATAAGATAGCATATAAAGCTCGAATATGAAATATCGAATAAAAATAAAATATGAAACGAGAAAATGTGGAATTTAAAAAACTCCAGCTTTATACAAGAAAATGTAACTAAAAGTTTTCACCAAGAGAAATTTAAATGTACACTGTGTGCTGCTACGAGACTTGTGATAAACACATACATACATGTAATGTCGCAAAAATTTAACTAACTAAAATTTTTTCAAGCCATTCTCTTAATTATTATTTAAACTAAAGTAAAATAATGTTTACGTCGCAAAAGTAGGCAAAATAAAATTTCAAAACCAAGACCACTTCTCTGATACTTTTTGTGCGCTTGTAATTTCAATAGGTAACTGACGGGCGATACAATCGATAATGCAAATCGACAAGACTGTCTTCGCTTTTGTCATAAATACCTGACCCGCTGCACGATAATTTCCTGAATGATCTATCCGGTCACGGAGCTCTGTATTCAGTAAAGGATATCTCGTTTCACACAGAATACGCGCTCACACAATGGAAACCGAACGACACCCCGGTTTGTCGTCGAATGTAGCCGATATGCAACTGGGAAATTGAGACAAAAAAAGGTGAAAAACAACTACCACTGCCGCTCCATCCCTTCTGCTCGATTTTAAACCACAATGAATCACATGGTTGTCCAGGAAACTACTTCGCCCCATGTGAAACAAAATGTGTATGTGTATAAACATATACGTACACATATATATTAGATACAATTGTAGTTGCGTATATACACAAGCGGTCTCTAGAGGTCACCTGCCCTTTTAGACCCTCGACTCACCTGGTCACTATGATTCATGCAGTGCGCAAACAGTTGCGGCAAATACGAAGCACAATAATTTTTTCCGACTTTATCTATATTATATGTATTTCTTTTTCATACAGTTTTTTCCAATTGAATAAATCTTGAATTGAAAGTTTTGCTGACAAATTTCAGAATTATAATGTCATTCCTGCTTGCATTCTGCACCGTTCCATCCTCCAACCGATTTGTATTGTGTGTATTGTTCGTATTTATTGGTGTTGTTCTTATCGATTTATTGAAGAATTTAACCCGAAGGAACCCTTTTTATTATCGAAATTGGTTGTTTCGTTTACCTTTGTAGGGATACGTATTTGTTTGTAGAAATTCTTTTTACAAAACTGTTGCAGGTTACACACGTATTAGAAATAATTCAATTTTGTTTTCCAATTTGTGATTATATTGCTGATAATTATTTTTTCAGTATTTTTCCTTTTTTAATTATTGCTATTAATCACTGTCGATGGTAAATGAAGATGCGATAGTCGTGTTCAAAGAGTAAAAACTTTCGCGCGCGCAAAGTGGTCTCTTAGTCGATCTTCATCGTTTTCCCATTGTGTTTCTTCTTGTTCTCATCGTTTCACCAATCCACTGAGTTTCCATCTCCAGAAGCAATTACGGAGAGCTAAGCGGTAGTACGCACAACGAAATCAATTAGGCTCGATTACCCGAAACGTCGTTAGGAATTCTGCGCAGTCGGCGATCCGCACTTTATTGCAGGAGAACTTCGGAGAAATTGATGCTTATAACAGAAACGACGGCGTGAAAGCGAGTGCTAATGCGATAGTAATATGTACGTGTAACTTAATCCCGGGTCACTAACACCGACGATATTTCGAGTTAACTGATTCACTTTCCGTTCTTTTGTAGCGCCGATGCGCAAGAATACGAAGGATCTCGAGTATCGTTAAGTTTTATGATCTTTGCTACGTGCATATTCATCTTCCTTCACCAATTATGTAGTTTACTTACTTCGGAATTAATTCTTCCTCAATCGAAATGTCGTTTTTAGCTATATAATAGATATGATTAAAGAATGTCAAAGATTTACCGAACTTTCAAAAAAAGACTTTGTAATGTTGGACAATTAACCGTTTTTTTTTCTGCAGAGAAATATTTCTGTGCTGACAATTAAAGGCTCGTTCGATGCTCGTTCCGATACGATTCGTATGATAATTCGCGTGAACAAAGCGCGCTTTACGAAACCCCTTGATGGACCAGGAAATCATATCTGATCGCGGAATTGCTCTTACCTAATCTGACCATCGATTTTCCATGCTACCGCACTCTTCGAGGATGGTTGCTTCCTTTACGTAACGTCACGCTCGTCGTTAAAACAACATCGCCCGTCGTGTATAACAAACTTATTATTACATAAACGAGAATCTTCGCGCGCGCGATCGTGGATTGTGTCTAAGTTGGAGGAAACACAATTAGAGTTCGAACATCATCAATAATACGAAGCGTCTTCGTATTGACTGACATTCGCGTCAGCATCTCGTTAGAACACGATTTGGCGCGAGGATATTATTTTTTTTTGACAAGCGTGTGTGTTCGAAGCCCCGAGAATCCGCGATCGAAGAAAAACGCAATTTATGTTAACCAAAACGGAAAACGGTCGATTACTTCCGCGAGTTATATGATTTTTCACCGCTGGCTCGCGGAAAGGTCAGGAAACGAGGCCACTAAGCAACGGGAAGTTATACAATAGAGAGCACGTTCCTATTCTCACAGAGGAAATCCTATATATATATATACTATACATGCTGATAGTACTTCTAATGAGGACTCGATTCTCTCGTTATACCTATCGACAGATTCCTCTCGTCTAGAGCGTTCATATAAAAAAAACCTTGGGTTTTCTATGCAATTCTGACTTATGAAAGTCGGATTTCGCGTTGAAAAAGAAATTGAAGCTACAGCTTGAGAAGGTATTTTGTAGTTTCCCGTAACGCGGGATTACGGGAATGTACTCGCCCAATGGGAGGGTCTTAAGTAAACACGCGGTAAATGGAGCTTGCTGGTTTATTCATCGAAAGCAGATTTTCTAAGGACGCGTTTCAACTTTTTTGTGTTTTGTTGATCAGCTGCCAGGTCGACAATTGAAACCGAATTAACAATGTAAACACTATCCCATCTTGATAAAATGCTGATAAAAAATATTTACATTATTTTACGTAGATGAACTAAATGTTTGCGCTATGTTTTTATTTGCTCTCAATTGTTAATCAATTAACACAGTCGATCAAAAAAATCGATATGTGTAAACACACCTTAACGAAGAGTTCAACGAAAAATTAAAACAAATGAGACAGCAATGCGCTTTCTGAATAATACAGCGATATTTTGAAGCGACGTCACGCTGTAATCTCGTTCTATTGATGGATCGAGACTTGTACAGTCTATGATTAATCATCTCAAAATCGTGTGCAAAAGCTGATTTAGCAAGTTATTAGGTATAAATTTTCATTTAACTTTTTATGATGCATCAATGATGGAAGTAAAAGATACCGTTTGAATATAAGCAATATGCACATTTTTTAACAAATTCAAATAGCTTATAAATTTTTTGATCAGTTAGCGATATCAGCTGCTACTGTCGAAGAACATGAGCGATCGGATGTACATGACAATAATTACTCAAATTGTTGAGATAATCTCTAATGATCCATCCAGTACACAAAATTAAGTCGCACATAATAGAATGCAATTTATAGTCAAGTGTGGTTATAAATTATCGGGATTTGTAATCACTAAGCGTTTTGATGCACTTCCCACAATAATTTACTAATTTATATTCTTCATTAATTTAATAAATTGAATTACCAGTAGAAAAATATAATAGCGGAACCGAAGAATTCACCGGAAAAGACATGTCATCTCTTGTATTTATTCATTTTTATTTTTTGTCTCAATCTATTTTTTAAATTTTATTTTTGAAACTTCTACGTATAATACATTCTAAATTTGAATTACATAAAAAAGAGAGAAAATCTCTTTTCTTGTAAATCTTAAAGAAGATTCAATAATATATATAAGCCAAAATGTGTGTGTATGTGTATGTGTGTGCGTCACAGCTGCTCTTTTCAGAGTGAACCCCTTAATGGATTCGCGCGAGTTTATACCTGGATGTTCCGAAATCACGATCGACGAACTCCATTGTCACTTGGCAGTATACAATCTTGACGACGTACATCGCGACGCGTGTGTCGCGGTTCGAATCGCAGCGGCACTTCGCACTGATGACACTCCGTGTTGTCAGTCCTCTCACGAGTAATTTCCGACATATGCAGGAGACACACGCGGTTTGTCAAACGCCCTTTGTGTCTCTGCACGCACGTGTGCGTAAGCGTTGCGAGAGAAACGGGGAGAGAGAGAGAGAGAGAGAGAGAAAGAGAAAGGGAAAAGGAGAGAAACGCATATAGAAACGGAGAGAGAGGGAGAGAGAGAGAAAGACATTCGAACGCGAAGACGGATATCCGGTGTTCCGCTGGTACGGTCACGCTATACGATAGCTCTATGTGGGCTTCGCGCTAATTAGCGATATTCCGGTATCGCGCGCGGATTGGTTAATCCGCAATCGATCTCGTCAAATAACTGCGTATTGTATCATTCCGATGTACATACATCTACCCTTCATTGCTTTGTGCCCTCGGTTTCAAAATTGCATTAATCTTGTAAACAAATGTCGCAAATATATTCGCACACACGTTCCATATTCCGCAACAAAAGATTTTTTACAACGAAGATTGCATTATTCAATAATAATGTGTTTCGATATTGTTTCAATATTTATTTCAATTCTACGCCTGATGCCAAAATTATCGACACACAATGTTATTGCGCAACGCGGATTAGCTCACGGCTTTGATTCTTAATTAATGAGAATTTGACGTAAATACAGTAATCTGAGATAGCCGATGTTTGAATGTAATCGGAGGACGATTTACTGGATTTTAGTCTGCGAAATTGATTTTGTCGTCTAAAGTTCTGGTCTTAATGCCGCACGATATCTGAATTTACGTTCTAATTAAATTACCAATATGTGTTTGCGGGAGTGTTATTCCAATCCTCGGCAAAATTGTTAATTTGCACAAGATGGAAAAAAAACGCTCAAGCTTATTGAAGTGCTTGGAATTACGCCACGTTTATGAGATTTTACAGTAGGTATACGATTTAATCGGAACAGCTTACACACAGCGTAATTGGCGAATATCGTTCATAACTGGATGATATTACAAGATTTTTTTATTTCAATTGCGCATACGTTCACTTCGTCGTTGTTTCGTCGAAATAAAACGGGAATTCGCGGATAGCGTTTCGCGGCTCCTTCTCTCATGCTGGAATGAGTCTGGTCTGGACGAAGTCGCGATAATTAGACCACAACCGTGTTAATAAGCGTTGCCTGATGCGTGGCAATAATAAAACAGTAATTAACTATTAATCATTACTAATTGTGACGCATCGTGTCTCGAGAAACCACGGGGGGCGAACGGGATTCGAAGCGAGAAGTTCGAGAGAGAGAGAGAGAGAGAGACGCGCGCGCGCAAACATCTTTAAAGAGAACTTCTCAACTTTTAAATTATTCACGACAACCTTGTCCCGGTTTCAGCTATCTTATTTCGGTCTTTACGATCATAGAGGATATTCGAAAAGAAAATCTATCTACCGCGCTGTTGCAAAAGCAACTGCATGAATACGGAAATAAGTTGTAATTATCTTGATTACGAAAGAAGTTTCATCGAGTAGTAAGTTGGAATGAGATTTAATTCCGTATTTTTGCGAGAGAAGATAACTTCGCAATTACTGGAGCTTTTTCTGACGCTTGAATAATTGTCGGTTCGAATAGAAAAATATTGTTCGACGTTGCGTTGTAAGAAAGGAGTCATTAAAGTATCTCATTAGTCTTCGAAACGTCGCGCGCGAGCATAATTAATTGAACCGCGTGATGTTCGAGTTATATAGAGCTTTAACCGGATCCTTGATATTTATCAAGAAATTTGTCATTTGACGCTCACCGTCGAGAAATTATCTCTCGAGCATCTTCGCTCGTTGATCTCGCGTTTTAATATCCAATACTGCGCGAGCGCGTTGCATGCATTATTAAAAAATCTTACTTACCGATGACACTTTTGCCGCTGCCGTTCCTGCGCCCATAACGCTTCTCCAAGATTATGAGTTCCACTTTGCACACCGCCCATGGCCGACCTCGAGGAGAGAGACCCGGTGCAGCAAATTCTCGTTTAACAGCGAGGTGTCGCGCACGTGGCACCACGATGCTGGTATCTCATTGCGAAATATTTTGCGAATGTTCAGATGCCGCGATGATGCACGAGTGCTCCGCAACGCGCATATTTGTCCGTCCAAACGACCTGTTTGGAGTGATAAATCTTGGTGAGCATACAACACACCATAGAGGAGGAAACGATGACAATACATGTCATTGCGATGCAATACATTATTCATGATGCAACAGCTAAACAAACGGTGCTACTTACTTTACTACTACTATTTACAATTGATTTATCTTTATTTGAAATAAAGTGTTGGTATCGAAGTCATAGCGTAAAAAAAAGATAGTGCCAGAAATGATACGTCATTAATAATCAATGTGGTGAAAGTTGCCCGAAACTTTAATCGATACAGATCGTTAAATCTGTGGTGAAGTCATTATGAAGTTTGATAAGGATTTTGTGCGCAACGTGCGCGCGCAAAAAATGGTATCATTTATAATATATTTATAAGTAGTATCATTTATAATACACTTAAAATTGTTAACAAGAGCGCCAAGACTCGCACGGTAAAAACTTTCGCTATAAAAGATTCAAAACTGCAATTACCATTGAATAAATGTACATAACTTTCTTACGGAATGATTAATGACGTTTTGACTCAGTTACTACTTTACGTTTAAAACTTTGTTAAAGTTTATAATACAAAATTACACATTTGTATGTGTTGTTTAACTTTTTCAGTATTAGCAACAAAGCGATGTTTGTCAATTTGAGATTTCAGTTTAATAACAGTTGATATACAGTTTTATGTCTTTATTAAACAAACTCCAGACAACACACACACACTTTTAGAACAATGATGTAATGATCATCATACCGATTTGTTTTTCTGCACTGTTTAGCTACATAATAGTAGCATATGTAACAACGTGAAAGACGTTTAAGAGTACATTGTCAACCTTGTTTGCAACATATTTAGAGCTCAGCGTTTAATGAATGTAGAAGATTATCTAATTTTGTCGAAAGACTGAACATAGCGCTGCGGAATTTACTGTAAAGAACACATGCATTTGAGATCGTAGTCTCGTAGTACATACCGTCTGAGAAAAACCGATATTTTATCAAAGAGACTCGAGAAGAGTAGAGAAATAAAGTAGAAGGCATTTGATCTCTTCTTTCTCTCTCTTTCTCTCTCTCTCTCTCTCTTTCTTTCTTTCTCGTCTATCTTTCACTCTTGCGTAAGTATTTTTGCGCGTATGTTCACTTAAGTCATAAAAAAAACTTTAACAGTAAGACTTAAGCATTAAGAAAGTTAATCAATCACAGACCGACATTCTTTTGAACGTAGCTTACATTTAAGAAAAAACTGGACTATGTTTAGTTGATTTGCTTGATATTTAACAATAAGTCTTATTGCTTAAATTTTTTTGTGCATTCTTGGCTTCATGCGTTGTTAATATTAAGATACGTTACTAGATGGCACTAGTAAGCGGCTTTCTCGTGAATAAAATTGATGAGAACGGTTTTATATGCGAGACAACGGCAAGCATACGTTATCCTTATTGCGAACCGAGAGATGTTCCAACGTTAAGTTTTTCCGGAAAGGGTCAAGCCGTCAGGTTTCGACCCAACTAATCAAAATCTAAAATTATATTTAATATCTTTTAATATGTATACAAACTGTTCAAATTACATATAAAATTGTAGTATAGTAGTATTTAATTTTTAAGGAAAAAGTTTTTTTTGTTAATTCAAACTCGCGTTATACTTATAATTGATTTATTATATTTCTAACTAAGCAGTTACTAATATTTCTTAAATTATTGTTTAAGTTATTGGTTTTTTTAATTAAATTGTAAAGTTTTCACAAATAGGCAAAGATAAAAAAAGAGATCTTTAGTAACGAAATGCCTTTCCGCTCGAGTTATAATATACAAACGATGCTTTCACTTTATTTCTACTTGGAGAACTTTTGCAAAATTTACAAGCTTTAATATTGTAATTTTTTGTTTGTATTTACATGGAAAAATATATAGAATAGTGATAGTGCAATACTTTTGTTGAACAATAAAATTATTTATATGTGCGTGTGCGTTGCAAGTATCCGAAAAAACATTTTATCTTTATAGTACTATGTGTACTACATATGTGATACACATGGGCGATAGTATTTCAGATATTTTAATCGATGAACATTCGTGTTACGAAAACCTGATCTGTTTACATAACATCTCGTTCATTTTATACGATAAGACAAGCTTTCAAGTAAAGTACACATACACAAACTTGCACCATTAAAAATATATGTACTTTTTGTTATAAAATATTGAAAATGGAGAAAAGTTATGTACATAATAAAAAGCGAAAAATTGAATTACGAGAAAGAAGTAAAATTTTATATCTTTACAAATACTCTATATTCAATTTTATATATATTATTTATTAATATAGATTAAATTAAGACATAAATGCCAGAGTTTCTAATATTATGTTATAATTGAAGTGGAATACGTATTGTCAGCGGAAATTACACGTATATATTTTTAGAATTGATATCATTTTAATATTTTAAGCATTATTCACACATTTGATTTGAACTAGAAAGCGATGTTTTTATTTGAATAGGAAGTAAGAGACCAACATACCAAGATTATAAATACACAAATACTAGTTAGTTTTGGTTACTCTATAAGTTTCTATTTCATACATTGAAATGAAAAAATAAATAATTTTGTGCATTCTTAATAATAGAAGTAAATTTCACTCACACGACGCTTATTAATTACACAAGAATATCCTCTTCCGTCGTCCATCCCAGGAAAATATTTCACCACGTGTTAATATTTCAAAAACTTTCTCGCTGATCATCGATGCGTAAATTTCTTCACTATTTGGTTACAATTTGAAAATTGAACGTAATTTAAAACCGTATAAAGAAGAACGCGTTCAAAGAACTTTCTTATAATTTTTTATCTTTACGCAATACTTACAAGAATGTTTTAAAATTAAATAAAATATATATGTAATAAAACTTATATGTATGATGATATACTCACATAAAGTATGTAAAACAGTTGTATATAAGCTTGTAGTGCAGCTATGGCTAATATTTAAATAATATAAGGACAAGAAATGCTAATTATTTCAATATTTATGAAACTATTTGATTTCTACGTTATGGCACGAAAAGTTCAGTCAAACTATATTTGCAAAAATCAAAAGTTAAGTACATGTTTTGTTGTTTTAACCGTGCACGTGTTTGGTCTGTCTATAATCAAAGTATTCGGAGCGTGTAATACTTCAACTAAACTAGATTTCACAAAAACAGCTATAACTAATTTAATAATGCACCAAACCTATATCCACAAGCAGCTATATCTAACTTGAAAAGTACAAAAGTAATGAGAGAAATTTATAACTTGTTCGAAGCATCTTCCACATGATGTAGAGAAGTCAATCAATTAGTATGTACTCTTCCCTACCTTCCTCCCGTTCAATCTTTCAATTTATAACCCAACTCGAGAAATCCGGGTGATCCTCATGCGATTACTAGGTGTTAAAGACGATGGTTCCTTGAGAAAGCCGAGAGGCGGTCAAATCTGACCGTCTCATCAATATCCACCTACTCTATCCTTAGAGACTTCTCTCCGTGATCTTCAATCGTTCATCCCCGTAGAATAGACAAGATCGATTCTCAGAAGGAAGCTCGAGTACGTTCGAAGGTGCGGTTCGTCATAGAGAAAAAAGAACCGACCACGTTAGGATTAACTTTACGATCACGTCACTTATTAATTGAGTAGGTTCTTACAATAGACTGAAGCGGCACAGAAAACTTTACCGTCTCGCGGAATTTACAAGGATGATGGAAGAAGGGAGGTAGATGCACGTTCAGAGGTGGTGGTAGATTTCTTGCCACTTCCATTTATACGCCAACCTATTACGCCTACACGATGCACATCAACCGTACTATCCGTCATGTGCGTGGGGGCGTACTAATTGTCGGACGTTGCCTGAAACACGCGATTATCGCGGCATCGAATTTTTTTCCTTCCGAGTTACACGTCGTCGCACCGTAATCGTTATCGAGAGAGATCTTCGAATGATCGCATCTTGAATGATCGAGCAATCTATGATCCCTGCCACCGTCGTTTCCCTTTCAAGACGAGAACTCTCGATGACAAACGATCACCGATTATCTCCCAGTTTCCTCGAGAAGGAGACGATTTCGATTGTGCACATGTGGATAATAATGCGAATGAATGTAGATATATACGATTTTATATGTACGATCAAAATGTTGTTTCACTTGTTAATAGAAGTGAACGTAACTTATTTGTTAAAAAAATTATTTGTCAGGATTTATATTAATTAATTATTTGTTACAGAGTGTAATTACATAGCGACTGTTTGGGCAAACAAACGCTTTAATAGATCATTTTTATGCTATTAGTCGATTGTTACTCAGATTTACATGAAAGCAAATAACGCACCTGCGTCATTTACAGAAGATACGTCAACAAATCGATCGGCAGCATAAATTCTTCCGCCAGTCAATCCACCTGCCATACACGTCAATTTCTCGCGTCGTTGCATTGTAGCAATATCAAATATGAGAAATTCACGTTTCCATCATAACATTTTTATCTGCAGCATTTTTTATTTTTGTAATATTTTTTTAATATTCTAAGCGTAAGAAAGATTTGTACAAAATTATTTTCTTACTATTATATTGTATCAACACACACACACACACACACACACACACACGACAAACTTTGGAAAACTTCCTAGCGGCTTATGACGCGCGCTTGAAGATACATTTTCAAAGATTGTTAGCGCAAGCGGATTAACGCTCGGTTCCGTTCTGCTTACAGCGGAAAGATCCCCGTCGTCTCATTCCGTTCTCCACACTCTAATACCTTTTTCATATCAACGGCTTGTAACCAGGTTAATATAGTCTAGAGCTCTCGATTGCGCGATTATCACGCGAACGAAGTCGCGGAAACTGCACTTTGCCGATTCCACACAGATCCTCTTTCTCTCTTTTCTAATTTTAATTATTTAAAAATAAACATATATTTTCATATGTTTATGCGGCAAGTATAAAGAATACATTAAGCCCAATCTCCATAATAATTTGGTCAATTTTAACATTGAACTTGCGCATCTGAATGATATAATATTTTGTAACTTAATATGTAACATATTATTTAATACGCAACGTATTACTTACCAGAAGTCAAATAAATTAATTATAGAAAACAAAATAAAAGCTTCTCATTAATATTTGTGTCATTATGATCAAATATTTTTCAGAATTTTTTTTATATTTTTCCTCTTTCTTGTTATAAATGTAACTTTATATAATATAAAATGATGACGAAACAAATATGTAGCGTGTAACTAATGTTTTGATGCTTAGTTTTATAATTGCGTATGTTCGCATATTTTCTGTTTCCTCGTCAAAACGTTCCGTTCTGACTACGTTGTAATTGTAGTTATACACAACACAAGTTTTTTTTAATTTTATGATATCTTTTTGATATATCCTCTTTTATATATTATTTAATAAAATTATTTCTCTCTCTCTGAAACACGATATTGATTAATTAATAACTAGCAACTTAATTATATCTACATCGAAACTGGTTGTGTTACAACACTGTTAAATTTTACGCTAAATTTAATATCATGTTATGTTTTAATTGAAAGATATTTGATACTTTTGATATCATGATTTTTTAAGCTCATTGTCAGCATGTTTTACTTATGCAGTGCCTGATCTCGACATTTCTCATCCGAAGTTTTAACGAGTACGTGTACGCAATATCTGCGATATAATTGTACGCGTACTTACGCACGCCTACTTTTCTCACGCATTATCCGTATTACGTTTTTGTTAGTCGAGATATCCTCACAACACGAGTAATTGAGAGCACTTGATGTGCAAACGAATTTAGAAACTATAATAAAAAGAATCACTACCTATACACACACACACACGCAAGTAAAAAAAACTTGAGTTTACGAGCACATTAACTGCGTACCTTCTTACTGCGTCGTCATAAAGATAAAAATACTCTATCAATGGAAAGAGCAATAAAAATTATTTATAAAACTTAGAAATCAATCATTTCTTCGTATTTTTACAACCGTAGCATATGAAATAAAAACAACGTATGAATGCAGGTTCGGATGTCACCGTGGTATATCATCAAGGACTTCCCAGGATTACAGTACCTCTTCCCTCGAGAAGAGAATATTGCTCGTTCACCATGAAACCGATAACACACACAGTCGGCAATTTTTTAGACATGTTGAAAGCGGAGGATCGTGGTATCGATCGAGCATGCATAACATCGCTAGGTGAGGCAAATGTTTATACATTATTTTTTTATAATACTAATTAATAAAGCGTAGCTTTTTAAATGGCAGATGAAAAATCGAATCATTGTTTTTTAGATGGAGTGAGGATAGCGTCCAGTAACACAATAGAATCTCTTCTGGAGGAAGAATTTAAATTAATAATAAACGATAACGAATTTATTGTCTCGCCGCCACTGCAAGAAAGGTGCACGACAGTGAGTTATCACATAACGCACATGTGTTTTCCATTTGCTTTATATTTTCACGTTTGTAAGAGATGCGTGTTGATGTTTCAATTAATCATAGTGATTTATACATGTACTTATTTATATCGTGTACTGAATGCCAGTAAATATCTGGTGTATATTTTGAATTACAAATTTTATTGTTGATGTATTAACAACTTTCTTGTATATAATAGTTTCCTTTGTTTCGTTTCACCTTCTTTATGAATCACTTTTTGGCGATATTGTTTGGCTGTAAATGTTTTACCTACTCCAAAATATGTCTTACAAGTATTGACGTGCGTCTCGCACGTTTTGCAGGAAGATCTGCGAAAGCTTGGAGACGTACGAGCACTCGTCGGACAGTTGTACGAAGCGTTCCACGTGCGAGAATATAACGTCGACATGGAAAGATCAGTTATCGCAGAGCTCGAAGATATCAGGTTACAACTGGTACCTATGGAGCAGGTAAAATTTTTAAAATAATTGTCAAACTTTATATTATTTAGATTGCCACATATTTGCGGATTACGCAATGTTGGCGGCATAAAGATTTCATATAATAATTAGATTTGCTACTTTATTTAATGGTAATTAAGCGCACGCACGACTTGGCTTTCTAACGCGCGTTAGTCACTCTTTAAACACACTCGTCTATTGTTCATTTTCTCTCACTACGTCCAAGCGTCCGTAGCGTTAAGAGTCTTCTTAATTGCAATATTCTTGAGTGTTCTAATTAGCACACTCGTGTCGTGTCTTCGCACACGTGACCGAACACAAGAGCAGCGATAAGTACTTTTCTAATCCCATCTTTGTGCGCGCATTACGCTCACTGTGTTCGCTTATTATGCAACGCGAAGAGAATTTTTTTCTATAAAATGTTTCTTGCTTCTTCTTTTTTTCCTTTCTCTGTGAAATAATGAAGCAAGATAAACGTTCCACTTTTCACTTCACTGTTCTTGATTTTTCTGTCTCTCTTTTACTCTCTATATTATATATTATTATATTTTTTATCTCTTTTTTTCTTATCTGAATAATAGAGGGTACCAATCTTCTCTGAAGAAAAAAAACTATCGGAATAATATAATGAAAACGAAGGAAGAAAGTAAAAAGAATTGATTGTGAGTACGCAAGACTTATATTTTTCTTAATTGTTTCAGAAATTACAAGAGATACAAAATGCCGCTTACAAGAGAGCAAATTTCTTTATCTGGACATTTCTAGTCATGATGTCTATCCAATTCGGGGCATTAGCCAGGCTAACTTGGTGGGAATACTCGTGGGACATAATGGAGCCCGTCACTTACTTCGTCACTTACGGCACTACTATGATGTGGTTTATTTATTACCTCGTTACCAGACAGGTATTATTAAAATAAATTAGCAAAATAGACAATAAAACTTTGAACTCGATTAATTGTTTTTTGTTACGTATTTGCACAGGAATATATGCTGCCGGACGTTCTGAACAGGCGTCATCTCATAGTGCTTCACAGAAGAGCGCGAAAAATCGGTCTTAACATCGACGAATACAATTCATTGAAGGAGCGAGCCTACGAATTAGAGACCACACTAAAAATTATTCGCGGTCCTTTGCACGACTACAAGACTCAATTGGAGCAAAAACAACGCTCAAGATCTAGTTCTAGTAGCTCAAGGTCACCGAGTTCCTCGCCTAGTCCCAGTCCTAGTCCTGAAAGAGATGTTCCTAAAGTCACGTCGGAGAGCAACGTTCCGAAGAAGTATATCGATGAAACGTATAAAGTTTAGTTATGTTATTCAACGTAGAAATAATGCAATGAAGCTGAATAAAATCAACGATTATATATTGATCGCTTATGTCAACTTATGATCGCTCATCTTCTTCCAACGAAGTATTGGTACACCAAAAAGAGACTTCCTTGGTATGTGTGAAAACGATGAACTCAGGGTAATTTTCAAGTCTGCACAGTCGGTGCTGAACGGATTGAATAGCGACGCGAAGAAAACTATAATTTATTTTTGTGTTTCGTGTGTGAGTTTACGTAAATAATAAAAATCTGCAGTGATATCTCAGATCTCGACGTAGTCTTCCACATAATAACGACGGCAATCGATCTTCATCACGCGCATTTCACAGGTATCACAAAGTGTGACGATAATCTAATGCTCAATGCTGTCGATATTTGGAAGACGTTAGAGAAAGATATAGAATGAGAAAGTACTATGTATTAGACATCGTAAATACCTTAACAACAGTTACTAGATGATTACTCTTCAAAACTGCTACAGTTTTATAGAAGTATATTCAAAGAGAAATCTTATGAAAATAGCGAGAAAATTTATTTGAAATATGATGTACGATCGCATATTTTTACATAACGAGTTATTTTCAAAAATACATGTGATAAAACAATTGTTAAGGGATTTATGATATATATAGTCAGTCACAAAAATCTACATATACTCATCTAATATGATACATATATATATATATACACACATATATGTGTGTGTATATATATATGTAATATTTTGACTAACTTTTTTTGCGCATATTTTTTGTTAATATAATCGGAAAGTTATCTTCTTCTCAACTAAGTCAGTAAATCGTTACAAATTACCGTTATTATGTTGCCGGCCAACTTTAGTATTTACTTTTAATTGATATGTTATATTATTGTTACAATATTTTCAATGTGCATAAAGTGCACGTATATATATAGAATATATCAGCTCAATGCAGCACACAGTATTATAAGCCTAGTGCACAGTGATAAAATTATGGATCACAAATTTATTTGCATATACAAATAAATAACAAAACATTGTAAGAGGTAAAAAAAAGTTGCCACAGAATATATGTATGACTATATTCTGTGTTACAACTCACTAATTAGTTTTTATACAATTATCAAACACTTGCCTCTATGTCCACTTTGGATAAGTAAATCTTCAATTTGCAGTTTGTATCAATATATATGGTGCTGCATTCAGTTGAAAATTTGTTCTAAATAATAAATAGCAACTTAGAAAGTAATTGATATATAATTGTTCTGTCGCTATCATTTAATATCTCCGAGAAGTTCGACAAGACTCTACGAAAATGTTAATAAAATCGTGTCAAGTGTAAGTTGTGTTTCTAATTGTGTATAATAAAGATTAAATTATATGTACATAAAAATGTATGACGTACAAAGCATCTTGTTTGAAAATAGAGTGTATTATAAAGACCGTGTATAAACTATTGAAACAAAAAATAAGTATGATTACAAGTTGCAAATTATGAAATAATATACAGAATAACAGCACATTTATTTCAGTTGGTATACAGTAGTTCTTTAAGATATAACGCAAGATCTTAATTCTGCAGATTTTAAATAGTATCGGTTCTGTCTTTAATTGCGAAAATCTTACACATAGCTTGTGTATTATTACATAAGTTGAAAGAAGAGTAAAAGTTATTGATACCAAATGTTAAATGTTAGGTCTTGCATAATATTCGAAATAGCGCTGTTGATTGTTCACATAAAGTGATATGATACATCGACATTCTATATTGACGTTGGTGTAATTGTATATACACAAATTTTTCATATAAAGTCAACGAAACTATCGTAATAGGAATATAATTAAACGCATTTTAATGTCACACTCTTGTAAATATATCAATATTTATGTAAACATCATTATCTATTATTAATTTTACGTGCATAATCGTTAGCGTGGATAAAAGTCCATCCAAAAGTGCATATGTGCATCTATTTGCTCTCTTTCTCTCTTTCTCTCTTGTTTTATTTTACACAATATCAATGCAAAACTAAACGATTTTTAATGTTCTTTCTCGAAAAACTTATAAAATCTTTCTAGCTTGTAATCAAACTCCTTGTGTTATATAGAATAATCGATAAATAGTCCGAAAATTAAAACGCACTTTATGACTATCACTTACGACTATCACTTTAGAGCATTACTACTCTTAAAAAGCAGCACAAAGACTATAATGCCACTATTATTGTTATACTATTCTAGATTGTTCCCACATACGCGAAAGTATACTAAATAAAAATGTATACGTAGAGATTATAAATTCTTCCTAAACTTTTACGAAACTTCTCGCTTTCGTAAAATTCTATCCGTCCGCTAGATAGTTTGTTGAAGCTATAACCGATCTTATTTGTAATTGATTTGCGTATTTCGTATTTACGTTAAATATTTAAAAGAGTTCGATACGCTTATTATATTTCATGTTACCGTGACAAGATTTATCTTCGTCATGATTTATATCCCCCCCCGCTAAGATTTGAAGTACGCTTCTATTTAATATATAGAAACAAATCGGAACAATTAAATAGACTGTTTGTCATGTAGAAATAGGCAATATAGAACTGTGAAAATAATAAAGATAAAAACTACAATTTCCCATACACTTAAGTAGAATATGTTCATTGCACTGTTTAGTAAAGATTTTATTTTATTTCTCGGAAAGATATTTTGGACGAAGAGTTAAAGATACTCATATTTTTTTTTATAGATCGGATAGCATAATTGTCCAGATTTTAGCATGAACAAAAGTATATCGCTTTCTAATCACTGCGTTGATTATCTTCCTCAAATATTTTGTACTATTCCTAGAAAATATGTCATATACATATATAGAATTTTTGTAAATATAAATTATATATACACACATAACATAACGCACACATGTAAACACACATGTATATTGCCTTAGCGCTTTTTCATACGCTTCAACGCCTAATTTTCAATTAGTGCATCAATTAGATGTAATCAAAGTTAAGATATATATATATATATATACTTATTAAGTATAAACTACAAACTAATGTATATATATTTATGTACGCGTTATATGTAATTATCTTCGAATTATATAATTATATTCCGAATTATTAAATTTTAAGAAAAAAGGGAACTATTATATATCTACCAATTAAAAACTCGCCAATCTACTACTTGATTTTTTGTCACACAAAAGAACAATCGCAACTACTAATTTTGTATAAACTAATCTGTTGTCTAAAATCATTTTGTGACGCGTCGAAAATAATTTTTATATCTTTTATATGAGTATATTAAATATTTTTAATGCCCAAGCCATGTCGGAATTTGTGCGCCTTTGAAGAATTTAATTAAAAATCTGATTCTCTGTGTACATAAAATTAACAAATTTATAAAATGACGTTTGTAACCGAAAACAAATCTTATTTTGAAATATATGTGTGAATCTCTGAGAAGTGTCTATATGATTATTTGAAAACCAATCACATGCTTGAAAACAAAAGCAAATGCATTTATATTTATAGTTTTATCTATGTAAATACTACAGTCGATGCATATTTGTTCAAAGTGTTGTTGCCAAAACTAACGATGTTTTTTTTATTTTGCTCGCGTAAATACGACAGTGAGTTTTTAAAGAAACGGAGACGTTCCGGTCTTCGTTTTATGACAAAGCAAACATTTTATCGTATAACAACTATCTTGATATATATAATAAAACTAGACGTTACTTTTGAAACAAACATCTGAGAAACTGCCAATAATGTTTTTTATTTAAAAAATCATATTAAAAAAAATCATAAATTAAAATTATATTAAAGAAATTAAAAAATTATATTTAGAATCATATTATAATTAATTTTCTCAATTGTAATTTTTTAGTTTATTAGATATACGTATATTTTATATATATAGATATTATATTTGTTATATATATTCAGTACGTACTGAATAATAAAATATATAAAGTGTAATATTCTATATTTATTTCGTTATATTTTCGTTTATATTATTTCGTTTCTTTTTAATTTGATAAAAGTAAAATTACTTAATTTATATGAGAATGTAATAGCAGGTCTGCTTGCGTGCAGTTTTATAAACATATATAAAATATATATGTTTATAAAACTGTTTTTTAAAAATGTTTTTATCTTTATTTGTGTTAATTGTGTAAATGTATGTCTAATAGTCTAGCGCAAGTGGCACAGCAACATCGACTTTCTTCCGTCTCTCACTTATTACTGCATGTTGAACTGTCGCTATTTCATCTTTATGTTTTATTTTTCTGCCATTTAGGCGACAGAGGCGCTGTTAAAGTCATGTGGTAATCACACACAGGCCAGTATTCTGGTAGCTAATGTAAGCAAGTACATACATACATGCGTACAAAGACTAATAATTATTTGAATCGCTTATGGTTGCGACTAAAAGTTTTTCACGTGGAATGAGTCTTTTATTATCTTTATTATAGCGTGAAAATAAACTGACTAGCGGGTTATAGTGTTTACTTTTATCTAATTTCACAAAAATGATTATACCAATCAAAAGGTGAAGTTTTTATTTGTAGCTTATGATTCTTTAATTTACTAAAGTCTGATTTATTACAAATATAGTTTTGCGATTATATTTTAGAGATGGAATCATAGAAGATTGGGCCATTATAGATCTTCAAGGTGACTTAAACTTTGAAAAAGTGCAAGATCCAAATGCTCAATTAGTTGGCGATCTCCATTTTACAAAAGCTGGAGTGCCTATCTTAATTATTGGGATTCATGTTTTACATGGGAAAGAAGTGGCACTTGATAAACCTTTGGTTGTGTTAGAAAAGCACAATGACAAGACAGGGAGTGAAACAGAAAAAGACACTATAAAAACAGAATATTTTGTGAAAGCTGTTGTGAGAAAGAAACTATTGTTCAAATCGAGACCAAAACCTATAGTAACTAATGTTCCAAAAGTAATATAAAACCTACAGTAACCAATGTTTCAAAAGTAATATAAACTTGTAATATATACATATATATACATCACATTTTATTTGTACTTGTATACATCAAATTTGTATCTGAGGTATTGTCACTCAATCTGTTAGTTCATAGTAGTTTATTACAATGTTTAATGAAAGTTATTACAATACTTATTTTTTATATACTTTAAACACAACTTATGTTTGGAAATGGAAGTAAAATTAATCTTTCATTTCACCCTCTTCATCTGATTCTTCCACTCCTCTGATATACATAACATTGTTACACCTAATTAAAACTTCTCCAAGATTTCCGGTACAAGTGCCATCGACATGTTCCTCTGTGTTTGCAAGTTGTAAGTTCATATAAGTGTCTACAGACACTAGATATCCTTTATATTCATGTCCCCATTTTAATTTGACCATCACTGGTTTACCAGTCAATCCATTTAAGAATGGTTTAGGATTTATTGGCATTGCTGCTGCCATGGTGAGGGAAAAATTGTCTCTAAAATAAAAACATATTCAACACATAAATTTGTTCTTGCAATTATTTCACATTAGAGAAAATATAAAGTAAATATGCAAATGATTATATTTTACTAAATATATTATTTTCACAAATATAAAATATATATATACAAATATGAAATATTCACAAATATAAAATTTATGTATATTTATTTACCTCTTGAGAGAATAAACTGTAATCAAAAATTATCTTGCAGTAACACGTGCAACTAACCTCGATAGTTGCCGGTTAAAATAGAAATATGTGAAGATTGTATTTCTCAGTTCACTGGTTGGAGCACGTTGAGCAATTGCTTATTATAAGAGCTACCAACTGCAAAAAAAAATAAAGTCCTAGATTGTATTATGTTTTTATAACTTTGAGGACAATAACCAATGGCCGCGTTCAGCAGACCAATTGTTGAGTTGTCGTCTTGTCAACAGTAGAACAGGCCTTACGGATTTTGTGTGTGATGGCCTTAAAAGCCAATCATTATCGATTGATATAAAGCTAATAGCTGTGTTAAGCAAAATAAAGCAACTTTGTAGCTATAGAACATGGACTACGTTTACACGCACTGGTAAAATCGTTTTAATGACTACGTTTACACGCACTAGTAAAACCGTTTTAATAACAACCGAAGTTATAAAACTAGCCAATCACAGTCATCCCATTCTTTACAGGAATACTTATGATTGGTTAGTTTCGTGAAAACGGTTGTTATTAAAACGGTTTTATCAGTGATAAGACAACTTTTACTAGTTGAACTTAGTAAATGTTGAACGCGGCCAATCTTGCGCAGAAATTATTTTAGCTCTATCTGACACTTGCAAGTATAGTAGAACCTCCCAAAACGTATGCGAATCCACTCTCAAAACGTATATTTTTCCCTTCATTGCTTTTCCCATCACTTGATTACAACTGAAACTGCGCTAGCGCTTGCGCAGTAAATCTTTGCGCATGCGTGAGTTAAAGAGAAAACGTACAGCGTGAAAGAGGACATTTTGGCAAGTTGGTCAGTCCCGACTGTATACGTTTTGGGAGGTGATACTGTACTAACGCACTTGTACATATATATATATATATATATATTTCAAACAGTTCATAAGTATTTTATAACTTGTGTGACTTGGTCCAGTTACTTTGAATATAGCGCATAGTGACAGTTATAAGCTTTTAAAACAAAAAATACGATTTTGCTGTATTGAACTGCTTTGTAGTCGATCTACACGTTGACAATGAATATCTTACCACATAAAAGGTATGAATTATTTACAGATCACATCTTTACAGATCTTTTGCATTTGGAATGTCTAATTACTGATATTTTGTTTTTTTCTCAGTTGGCATGTTCGAACAAAAGCGAATATTGCTCGTGTACGTCGGGATGAAGCAAATGCCGCAGAAGAAGAAAGAATCAAACAATCTCGAATTCAAAAAGCTGTATGTAGTAATTGTACTTTAGTTATTTATGAGAATATTTTATCTATCATTTTTTTGCTAATTTAACATATTGTTTATATTTTATCAGGAAACAGAAGCGAGAATAAATATATTAAGACATCAGGCAAGATCCAATTATGATGGTCGTGCTGAGACTGACAACACCAGTAAAAAATTAGACCATGTAAATTTTTTTGCTGAACTTGAAGAAGGCAAGATTGATTATAACAGACCAAATGAAGAACATGAAAGAGAAAAGAAAGAAGAGAAAGAAAAGTATGAAAAGCAAATTGGATATCTGACATATTTAGGCCAAGATACTAATGAAGCAACTGGAAAGAAGAATTGGTACGAAGAATTACCAAAGAGATTAACAGATACAGAGAAAGATATAGAGATGGGAATAAAAAAAAAAGTTTTAGATGATCCAATGGTTGATATAAAAAGGTATCTGAATATTATGCATTCTAAACCAGTAGAAGATTGTCCAAAAATAAAGGCTGAAAGTATTGGAAAACATAGTGATTCTGATACTTCTCATTCAAATCAAGAAAGTCACCATACACATAAAAAACTTAAGAAAGACAAAAAACATAAGCATAAAAGAAGCAAAGAATCTGAGAGGAAAGAAGCTAAGAGTCATAACACAAATATAGAAAAATTAAGAGCAGAGAGAATGCTTAGGGAGCAAAGTGAAAAGCTGAGAACTGAAGCTCTGTTGGCCAAAGTAAGAGGAGAGCCAGTGTGTGTTAAACCAGAGACTCTGAAACCTACTATAAAACAAAAATATAACTCACAATACTTTCCTGAACTTGCTAGACAAAATGCAGAAAGAACACCTAAATGCAAATATAATTTAGACAAAATGTGATATGCAACTGTAAATTTAAAAAATACATAAGATTATGTATCCTATTTAATATTTATATATATTAATTAAATGTATATATAACTGTAAATTGAAAATGTTTACTATAGACTAAAAGATTTGTTAATCAAGGAATCTGAATTATTTTCTCATTTTTTCCTTCAATTCTGTTAACTTTCCTCATAATAATAATATAAACATACATTCTAATTTGCATGTATAGGACAACTCTCTTCTTTGCACTATCGAGAAAAATACTTTAGAAAATAACTTGATATTATTTAAACAACATACTTATACCGTAACATACGCAAACCTGGTAAAGAAACCGGTAGTGAACATGCGATTGTGCATCGCTCACGTGATGCAACATGGCAGAATGTCTTAGATCTAAGATAATGTACTGAAATTTGACGTTGACATTATTTTTCACTATATCCTTGTACATCACTTGAAATAGTCTCCGTCGCCTGTAAGTGAAATTTCTTATCCATCGCTTTACCGGCGACCTTTATCCGCTACTTTGCGAATGAAAATATTTGGAAGTCTCGAACCAGACGCCCGTATGCGTGCTTCGCCAAATATAATTTCGAATTCGAATATTTTCGAATAACTTGTCTTTTACTATTTTTACAAGTATCATTGCATAAAGAAGTGAATCTGCTAAAGATACTCAAATTACTTCGAGCTCAATTATTGCCCGCTTATCTGACAAATCATTGAAATAACCTCATTCTTTGTATATATATATATATATATATATAGATGTATATATAATGTGAAATACATTAAAATTTCAGTGAATCAATCAAATATTTAATTATTGTACTTGTTGCATTCTCATGCCTTTGATATTAATATTTTTTGAGTAATTATAAAATCTTTATTAATACAAACAAAATTTTTGTAAACCATATAAAAAATATATATCTAGCATTTCTCTTCCTTTTCTTTCTTTTTCTCTTGCTATCTATTAATTTTAAATGTATTTATATTGCAGGTACTATGAACTGGTGCAAATAACTGGGAATTTATAAGCTTTGTTAAATTTTTACCTGAATTACTTTGCAAGTGTTTTATTAACAATGACTGAAGAAGCAAATATAGATGTGTCCTATCTAAGTTATGACATAAATGGCTCACAATATGTTTACAAAGTTACACCATATTCAACAGATTCTAAAGAAGAATCAAATATAGTCGACATTGTCAAAGAAAATGACCTGGAAAAGGAAGAAGAACCAGTTTCTTTAGTTTACTTAAATGGACAAGTATATGCGTTTCAAAATGGGCTTCTTCACGAACTAGATACCAGTCAGTTTCTAGAACAAATAGGTTGTGATGAAAATACACTATTAGTATCAAAAGATATGGAAAATTGTAGCGATGAATTTATCAACAATGAAAGTATGATAATGCCAAACGCATATGGGCATTCTGAGGAACAATACGAAGTTGTTGCAGATGAGCAAGGAAAAAATCTTGTACAAAATAATGTTAATATTGATAATAATGTTAATATTGATGATTTCATAGAAGTTGTGACTGCATTCAAGTGCAAGATGTGTACTTATATACATCAAGACAAGATACAATTACTAGATCACATTCAAAAAATACATTTGAATTCAACTGTAGATATTGAGGTAACTATCTAGACTTGAATTATATAACCCATAATTTTAAGTAAAATAATTATACTTTAAAATCAATCTGTGATTTAGAACTTAAAAATATAAATTGGTTTACTTTTTTATGTATAGTCAACTGAAGAACCCAAAAACATGGATGAACTAAGAGTAGTTTATATGTGTGCAGATTGTTCCACCTGCTTCCCTTCTTCTGAAGATTGCAAAGAACATATGATTAATGTAACTACCTTGATGACTAATTTTCTGAAATGTAGCCTGAAATGTATATTTCTGTGTGCGCAGTATGATAAAATATACATATATAATTATTTTTCTAGGATCATCAATTAACAGACATTGCAAGTGACGAAGCTGGGAAGGAAAATTTGACAAACGATCTAACGAATCCTGACTTACTTATTCAACATATGGATCAACATATCGAAAGCAACCAGACAGAACGTTCTGTAAAAATTCCAAAAACTCTAAGCTCGGAATACATGCGCAACAGGAAAATAATAGAATTAACAGAAAGAAATGTGAAGTATGTAATAGTACAAGAAATGTTTTATAAACTTATTTATTGCCACTTTAATAGTATATAACTTTTATAAGGTGTTCGTATCAGGGCTGCCCTTATAAGTTTCCCTCGGAAGAAGTTATGCAGCAACATATTCTTTGCCACGCAGACATTGATAGTGTAACAAAATTCAAGTGTACTGTATGTCGTGACGTGAAATTTACAAAGTGGCGTCAATGTAGCTTACATTTATGGAAAAAGCATGAAATTGGTTTGTAAATTAGATACGAAGCAATTTACTATGTAAATAATACTAAGAAGGAATTTATATTTGTAACTATTTTTATTTTTATAGATATAGGTTTGTTCACTTGTAAAATATGCAAAGCCTACAAAAGCGCGACTATGGTCAAACTCTTGACACATATGAGAGTGCACAGTGAGACCCGTGAATATGCATGTCCAGACTGTGGTAAATGTTTTAAACAATCTAGCCAATTGCGCAATCATCGTGTGATGCATTTAGATCGCAAAGCGCTGGATGTGACTCGATGGTACACTTCCAAAAAATGCGAAATGTGCGGTAAAATTTATGCAAACTCGAAATCTTTGAAAAATCACATTCAAGCGGTGCATTCAAAATTACGTCCGTACGTTTGTAATGTTTGTGGCCATGCCAGCGCTAGAAAGGCAATGCTGCAAATGCATTTTCGTCAACACACGGGAGATAAGCCTTTTAGTTGTGAGATCTGCGAATATAAAACTGGAGATCATAACACCTTACGACGTCATATTATGCAACACACAGGTAAGCATTTTCTTATTATATTGAAATTGTATAAACTATTAAGAGTTTAATGACAATGTTCCGCTACAGGATTTCGACCCTATAAATGTCCTCATTGTTCATATACTGCAATTCAAAGCAGTAGTTATAAAAATCATTTAAAATCAAGGCATCCTCTATTGTCTGGTTTATTTACGTGTGAACTGTGTCCTTTTAAAACGGTGAAGAATGAAAGTTATATCCAACATGCAAAAGATCATGAAAAAGGTTTAATAAAACCAAATATGCAAAAAAGAGGTGATAATATTAAACTCTCTTATATTGTGATGCATTTTATTTTCTATATGAAATACACACACGTTCTTCATTTAAATTTTCTTTATATTACAGATAGCGAGAACGTCGAAGTCTTTCCTGGTAATATTGCAGCAGCACAATTGGTTTATAGTTGCTTAGGTGCCTTTTCAAGAGACGGGGATACGTTAGAAGCTAATTTGATGTCTTCCTCGACATCAGCTGATGGTACTTCACAAACAATCACGATACAAATTCCATCCAAACATCTCGAAGGTTCATTATCTACAAGAGATAGTTTGCACAGACCTGATTCTACAATTGAACAAGAAGACGACGAAACAATGCACTGCTTCCTAAAAATTCCTAGAGAAGAAGAGGAAAGTATAGACACTGGTGGTATAACGATACCTGCAGAACCTGAAGAGAGAAATATGAATACGATTGACATTGAAGAAACGAGCGTGATAAACAGTGATATTGAAGAAACAAATGTGACGAACATCGATGTTGATTTGTGAAATTATGTAAATAATCACATTTAATTGTCAAGAACTAATAAAATAACTTCAATATTATTAAAAACAAATAAAAACTTGATGTCACAAACTTTATAGTGATGTAAAAAGACCGAGAAAGACAGACAAAAAAAATAAAATGATCTAGTCAATAATACGTTTTTTATCAAGATAATATTTATTTTAATATTAACTATGTTTTAATCACGACTTTTTTTAACTTTTTGTAAATCTAGTTTTAAATATGTTATAAAGATTGTGTTCCTGAAATAACTTTCCAAACTGATGCACTATGGTCATTCATACTCAAATTTTATATTTAAGATTGTCTTGAGATCATCTTCAGATGGTCTGTAGCTAGACGAGGTCATACAGCAACTTAAAATGACATATATCTTTTATCTTAAGTATAAGAACGGACTATGAATATATCGGCTTATATATTCTGAATATTTTCTACTATTTTGTGAAATAATTGGTCATTTTTTCATTTTGCAATATAAAAATACAAATTGATAATAACCATTATTTTTTGTACTTTTCTTGTTTAATTGCATGGAAAATATATTTTTAATAAAATAAAAAGTTTATTGAGTCTGTACACAATATATAAATACTTTTTCCGATCGGCCCACTGGTTTAGCAGCCTCAGTGTAAGACTGTTAATCTGGAGGTCCCGAGTTCGAATCCATCATTAAGGATTTTTTCGGGCCGATCCTTTTTTCGTCGAACTCTTGTCGGGACTCCATCGTCGTTTATCTGCTATAATCTGCAATATCATGATGGTTTGGATTCCACCTAAAACTGTAGATCCATTGATTTCCTAATAAATCATAATATATATAGGAAAGTTGGGAGAACCATTAAACCATGTTACTCTTTCTCTTTCATGAAGAAATACATTTATTGATAATTAAAATTATATAAGAGTATAAAATGTTAAATAAAAAATAACTAAAAGTTTATAAGATGTAAAGTACATTATTCTTTCAAGTATAATATTGTAAGATAAAAATCCAAGTCTCGGCTGACCAGAAATGTAAAAAAGAGACTATAGAATCTGATTTTTTATGAATACTGATAAAACTTCAACTAAAAATTGAAATGGAAAAAAAAAAAAAAAAAAAAAAAAAAATAGGCTGTACAAGCTGTAAATCTTCCATTAAATATATTTTGCTCAATTTCCACTGCACCGTATCGTCCAGCTAACTTAGTCATCTGCAATATTGTTCGTGTTTGACTACTCGCACAAGATAAAACACATGTCTTTTGATTACAAGTATGAAAATTACCTGTAAAGGATCTGAATTCTTGGGCAAATAATATGCCACGTGATCGGTTATTTTTCTAGCTGCTTCAAAAACACCTGTTCCGCCAACGCAAGGCAAAATACTTTCAAGATCAAATACTTTTTGTTTTTTGTAATCAAGACCGCCCCAAGGTGGACTTAAAAATACAACATCCGCGACCAAAGATGGTGCTAACTTCATAAAGTCTCCAATAATAAATTCTATTCTATCTTCCACGCCATAAATTCTTGCATTATGTCGAGCATTTTCAATTTTATTGGGATCGATGTCTATTGCAATCACTATAAAGCAGAATAAATTAACCTTTAGATGGCCGCAAAAGCCCCTTTTGGGGCTTTATACAAACCTTGAAATTCCACGCAACGTGTATGTCATTAATATGAATTTTTCAGAAAAAAATACACTATTTCAATGAAAAAATGTCGTCTAAAGATTAATAACATATAGTTTTACTCTTTAAATATTTATAGAAACAATGTACATACCTCTTTCACATGTAAATGCAAATTGAATACTATTGCTGCCAGCACCACAAAATGCATCAATAATGGTATCACATCTACATCTCTTTGCTATGTGTTTTGCTATTTCTTCAGGTGTTACGGAATACCAGCTCTCTACAAAAAGAGTACATTATTTATTTTCTTAGACAAAAAATGTTTATCTTTTTTTTAAGAAATATAAAATGCATATAAAATTTTAGAGTGAACATGTGGCTTAGTATATTGATGCTGGCATTATGATACTAGCTCAACCAAGACACTAGGTTTTCATTTTGTAGCTCTGTATAAAAGTACATTAAAAATATAAACATAATGTGGTAACTGCAAAAGACAAAATAAATAAATCAATTACATACCATGGTCTAGTTTAATTCCTTCATCATATTTGCTAAATAAACCATGCCGTCTGATATAAAACTTGAATAGCCTCCGGTCATTAGCTATTTCTTTTGGAATGGTTTTGTTTTTTCTAAACTGCTTCTTCTTTTTTTTCTTTTGCATGTTTCTTACACTATCTTCATCATCAGAACTAGATGTAACTTGTGTTTTTGTATAGGAACCCTTATCATTGTGCTGTACATTGTCTGAGGGTACTGACAATGAATCATAAGATAAATATTTTTTCAACTGTAATTAAAAATAATAACTTGTCAAATATGTGCACAGCATAATTGAAGCATGGCATATTTAAAAATATATGTCATTCCTAAGTTGAATAACTGTATCTTTATTCGATTTTAAAATAATAAAATAATTGTTCTTATGAATTACAAAATAGTTTATTGACTTATTTATCTTTACATTTATTTTTGTCTTATCACTTGATTTTTAATAAGATACTAACTACTTTTCAAGAAATTGATTTATAAACTAAAACTGTGATGGTTTGGTTTGGTTTGGTGCTCTTATGGCTCAGTGGACCATTTCTGCCAGTCCATACGCCATTCTAGGCTAAAACTGTGATCAACGTAACCTCATTGAATGTAGAACATATAAGATGGATGTTGACAGTGCGCGTTAAACATATAATAAAACATAAAAAAACAAAGTATAAAGATGGAATGATGCTTCGAATCATTTGTAGCGCTACTTTCTAGCGGCTTTTGCATAGAAAACGCGGCAACGTCCGGCACGCGGCAAAACGCGCTTGGATCGAGTTTAACATTTCACGCGTAGCGGAAGTTCTATATCTATAGAAAAGCGAGATGTTGATTGGTCACCGTATGACTCACGTGTTATTCTCTAGTTATCGCGTCCTGTTGGCAGGACCTATGTGACATCTGCAGACTGCAAACAAAAGTTGCATTCGAGGAACGCGCTGTTGCATCATTTTATCTTTGTTTTAAATCTAATGAGCGATAAAAATAGAATAACAGCGCATATAACGCGCTCTCCGAACGCATCAACGCGTTACGTATGAAGGAACAACGTAATAGTTATTCGGCATTTTGCTCTTATGGAAAAGCAGCATATTGATTGGCTATCGTCGCTTCTATTCGTGCGTAACGCGTTAAAGCATCTTGTCCGTAGAAGTCTTTAAGTCTTGCACTTACAAACCAATCATAGGTCTATGTAGTGCAACTCAAGCTGCGTTTCGATATTCACTGACAGTACTAAAAATCTACAATTCATGTCACATGCTATAGATTTCCAGTACTGGCAGTAGAATATCGGAACGCAGTAGCCAAAAAAAAAAAAAAAAAAAAAAAAAAAAAATTTTTAAAACACAACTATTAGATTGAGGCTGCATACGTACAATGTTCAATGAGAAAATATTCTCGGTCTGTGCATAAGGAAACGAAAATGGTTAAAGTGGGGATAGTGTTGCGTGTGGAATACTCACTGATAGCTAAATCCTAAGACTGTGGAGTAGGAGGCTTTTTATAGAGGACATGCGCAAAATAGATGATTTTTCGATCCGATATTTTCTCATTGAACAAAGTGTTACAAATTTTTCGAAGCATCATTGACTGCAAAATTCAGCGTTTTGCAAATATAGAATAAAAATAGAATAATGTTTCAACTTATTGTAGCGATACTTTAACCACAGCTTGAAACGCTCTAAAATGTATATTTACCACTCCACGTGGTCACCATGTGGTCACAATCATATCGAAACAACAACTTTAGAACTTTGTTTAGAAATAAATTTTACCTCAACTGTATCTTCGATGATTTTTTCTCCTGCGTCTTTGAGTATGTCGATATCATTAGATCTCACATTTCTCCACCGTTTTATTTCTGTCATGAATTGGGAATTAAACCCATTTGAGGTATATCGTCTGATATTGCGTTTTCGGTAAACAACTTCGCCTTGCATATTTCTTTGGTTTTCGTTTTCAATTATTGCGCCGTAGTTCATTTGCCAAAAAGCTTTTTTCACACCTTCTAAGCCGTCGCTACTCGATTCGTCTTCTTCGAAGTCCACCGAGCAACTAACAGGACAAAAGTAACTAAAAGTACAAAAGTGACTGTAAAGTACATGACTGCGAGAAGAATAGAAATATACTCTAATAGGACACCATTTACAAAATTATATGACGAAATCTTGCATTAAAATTGTAATGTGCAATTATACAGATATA
>QVOA01023318.1:0-20357 GCA_014825685.1 Pseudomyrmex cubaensis
CGCGCGCGCGCATGCAACGAAGTTCGAGAAACCAAACCGGATTCGAACCCCTGCACATTACACCCGTCAAGTTATTCATCGAATCTGAATATTGTGCGCGAATGTAAATTACACTCGTGAAGCCCATTGTTTCCCTCCTCGAGAACGTCGAGCGAATATTAGCGCGCTATCGTAATATATCGCTAATCATATACGAGGGGGGGAGGAAGGGGGAAGAGAGATGTCAGGATACGATGCGCGAAACGCAACGCTGGAAACGTACGTACATGTTACGTCGGACGTACGTTGTTCAATGCGCGCGCTAAACGTTAATGCAAGTCTCCAATTTCACGTAATCAACGGTGTGCGTTACGATGCGCGCGCGCGCGCGTATATGATGGAAATCGATATATAAAACCGAATCCACTCGCATCATCATTCGCGCGGAATAAACACTTAATTTGTGATGACTACATCAGTTGCGCTTAATTCAATTATTGGAGAAATTTTCCCTCCTGCCGCGCTGTGTGTGTGCGCGCGCGCGCGCGCGTGTTTGATATCATCACTCGATCGCGTTATTGTAACGTAATACCATTACAGCGAGGCACGGAATAAAAAACAAATTATCACGAAGCTGCGCACACTTTAACGTCCGCACGATTCGAGCGCAATCGAGAGACTCGAGAATTGAATTTAAAAATTCATTCTCAGCGAATATATTTTGCTCCCCCCTCCTCCTCGTTTCTTTTTACGTTTCGTTGTTGTTCGCGAAGTTAACGGCGAACTTGTTACACATCCGTTTATGTGCGCACTTAATGTCAACGCAGGAGCGCAAATGGCTGGCACACACGGCGCGACACATCCCTTAAGAGATCTTCGACGCGGGAAACACATATTTACGTTTCCCGGCGATTGCTACATCTTCGAATCCGATAGAAATCGATTGACACTTGGAAACGACGCGAATTTCCGATGCAACTCTCGAACGTGCGCGCGCGAGCGTGCTTTCTCTCTTCCTCTCTCGAAACGGTTGCACGTCCGGGTCCTTCCGCAAGAATTACGATTCCGGTGCGCCAAGCTTGCGCAGCACATTCCAGAGAGCACGAGCTCCGGGATTTAATGCCGTCGATAAATCCCGATGAGATAATTCGACTCATTGTGACGATCGTTCGCGCTACGGATACACGTTTCTGTATCGCGCAAAATCGTCGAAAATTCGATGACGGGATTGAAATGTTTCATTGGATAATAAAAAAAAAATGTTTAATTGGCCGAGAGAGATTCGCGTCTCACGTCCCATTTTATATCGTGTTTAGCGAAAAGATTTCGTCTAAAACAGCTGCGTCCTTTCTGCAATATTATTAATCGGTTGACAGAGAGAGAAGGAGAGAGAGAAAATATCTTTTGTGGAAAAATTATGTAATTTTTTCTATTTTTATAAATTCAGAGATCGTCTTAAACGCGTTCGCTTGCAAAATACATCGCGAAATAACGTGCAGTATCAATCGCGAAGATCATTAGTCGCGCGCGGCACACAAGAAGAGAGAGCCCCTTCCCTTCCCTCCGCAAAAGCTGCTCTCTCATCGAAACAAAAAGGCGCGGGTGGAGAAAAACCCCCGCGAGTTCTTTTTACGTGCATCGCGAAAGTCGAAGCGTAAGAGAAACACGATTTTCCCTTCTTTTTCTCGCTCTCGCTTTCCCATCCCAAAAAAGAAGCGACATCGACGTGACTGGGAGGAATTGGAAAGAGGATTAGAAGGGGACTATCGTAACGAGAAGGAAGGAACGAAGTTCCTTTTACGCTTCTGCTGGCAACGGGAACGTCGTTACACCGCGGAAACTTCGTTCGCATACCAGAAACTTCTCGCAAGTTACAAGATCTCTCGTAATAGAAGAACACACAGAGAGAAAGAGCGAAAACGAGAGAGAGAGAGAGAGTCTAAGTAAAATAATCGGAATTCTTACAAAAAGGACACGTGTATGATTTAAGGTCGTGCGTTTAAATACGCAAGAAGAGGGAAAGGTCGAGCGGTGATATTTTCACACGATGGAAAAACCGTCCGCGAGAAACGAGTGTCCGCGCGCTTGATCGAAATCTACGCGTCTAACGTGGGGGTAAACATCTTCGGAAGTTCAACAGCAGGTGCATCTCTTTTCAGAAAAGAAGACATTTTCTCTCTCTCTCTTTTATGTAAATACCACCAATATGATAAACAAAACCTTTAAAAAAAAACAAATTGCAAAATTTATATTTCACTAGACACGTGTTTCCTCCGAAAACCAATTTCTGTGTGTTTTTCTACTCAAACAAAGTTCAATAGTTTAAAAATATAGAACCCCGCGTGTTTACCGCGGGTATCCTCGCAAAAGGACAGCATGAACAAATATCTCTTTTTTTTCTTTTTTTCACGGAAATTTTGTTGATCGTTACATCAACGATTTAACAACTTGCTTTATTGCAGCAACAACAACAACAACCACTTTTCTCAATGAATTACATTAATTCTCTGAGGATTTCCCCACTCTTTCGCACACTTTGTGCGCAATAAGCAACGGAGCGGCAGCGGATCTGGCGAAGCCGCCCGAGAGTTATGGCCCACGTCGCGCTAATACCAAAGGATACACGCGTTGAAAATATGGCGAAGGTTACCCAGGAAAGGCTCCCGGAAAATCTGGGGAAGCTCAGCGCCGGACGCGGCGACCTTGACATTCCGCCTTGTCCCGCACAGCTTTAAGCGTGTGCACACGCCGCGCGTCGTCATTATTATGTTCCTACACACCCATTATTATTGCGCGGTCACGGTAAAATTCCGTTCGCGCTCTTACAGAAAGAGAAAATTTAATATACGACGTACAATCTCTCGCGCACATTAAAATTAAAAAAGAGAGAGAGAAAACAACCGAGAGATGGAAATTCTCAAAGAAACTTCATTGTTTGAAGACGATGTTATCAAACTGTATATATACGCGTTTCACATGTATCACATTTGTACAATGTCTTATTTATGTCTGCCAGCTGGAAGAAAAGAAAACCTCTGAAACAGCATTTGTCTCTCTGAAGCGGACAAATGTACCGCAGAGAAGAACTCTTTTATCTTCAAATTTCGAAGTACGTTTTCAAATGCATTGGAAACAAACTCAACTCGTTATTATACATCGAAGTACGCCCCACCCTCTCACAGAGGGTAATGTGCAATTTGCAGCGATCTTTCCGTCGCTGTCTAATGTCTGAGGACGGCCTCTTTTAAACTTTTTTTTTTATCTCTTTTACGCGCTCGTACACTGCAGTGAAGGACTTGAGGAGTGCGCGCGCGAACGACGTCGAGAAGAGAGGCCTCGGGTTCTTCCCCGCGCGGCGTGTGCGCCGCAGCTGCAACCAGAGGCGGTGGTGCGACGACGTGGGCGTCCCCGCGACTCGCATGTCCCGGGAATTTCGTGGCCCTGGCCGCTACCACCAGCCGCGACCTCTCCGCGCCGACGTGGGCGAGAACGGAGGGTAGTACCGAACTATCTCTCTCTCTCTTTCTCTACCCCCGTGGTGCTGCATCGCGATTTCGACTTCGTTCCGACAAAGTGTTGTCGGTTTCCGAGCCCCGAGCGTGATGCATCGCCGGCACACTCGACCGCGGAACTAACCCTTTCGACCTCGCTAATCTTTGTAATGGGAATGTTAATTTCTCGACAATTTATGATACGTGTTAATGACACGCTGTGTGTATCACGTTTGTGTACGCGTTATTGCGAAATTATGTACGCGGTATAAGATTTTCCTCTCGCAAATGAAAATAGAAAAGCGATTTTACAGTACAGTATTAACGTACTACAAAATAAAGTAAAGGGAAATTTCGAATTGAATTTAATTCGAATTCCCACGTGTATTAATTTACACGTTTAATGGAGAAAATATAAAAGTAAATAAATTTATACAACAGCACGTACGTCCAACATATCGGGATCGATAATTAGGAACTTAATTATTCACTTGTGCATTTTCACGAGCTTTTAAATTGTTCTGAAAAGTAAATTCATAATTTTCCGTGGCGCCACTCGTTTCATTGACTCCTCAAACGCGCGCGGTCACAGAAACGAGAAGACTTTCGCGAGCGATTAAACGCCCACATCGCGTTGGTAAATTGACGACTATCTCTGAAACATGTGTTTATAACACAAGCTGCTACGTGTACTTGCAATTGAGAATAAAATTCAACTCAGTAAAAAGCAAAATGATCGATGTGTCTTTTAAAGGTTAATTGTTCTTCGATATTTTAAATATTGAGTTTCTGTCTCTCTCTCTCGATATCCTCGATATTACCTACAACGTTTCGAAGTGGATTATCGATGGAAAGATCGTGAAATCCAAGGACCTTGATACGTCCAACCAGTTCTTATATTTTCTTATAGGCAGGGATTTCAAAGGTCCCGTAAAAAAATATCCCGTGTAATCTATTGTTAGCTTTGTAGCCTTCGTGAAGTCCACCCCCTCGCGCATACACACGTATATATATATATATGTTCACGGGAATGTCAGCGCACAAAATGATAATTTACGTCTTTCCATATTGCAAGGAATTTTCTAGAATATTATTTACAACGGCTGTGCACTTGCGGCTCACGTATTTTTTGCGTCAACAAACTGCCGGTAAACATCGTTCGTTGACAATCGGGTCGAATTTTACCGATTCGCGGAAAGCAGGTGCCGGCAAATAGCGAGCACGGCGATCGCTAGCAAACAGTCAAGAGAGTAGTTTCTTTGGCAATTGTGACCGCGCGCTAAAAGGACTTTCGTAGAACGACAGTGAACAAAGTTTCTTAATTGCGGTGTTAAATTCTGTGCGGTTTTATAACCCCGTCTTACAGAGTGTTCCTCCAACATAAGCTCGAATCCTTACACATAAACGACATTACTTCTCCGAGAGACTTGGTTCGAGAGAGTCTAACGTTCTTCGACGAGAGATTCGAAAGGCCTCGCTCGCCTTCATTAAAGCCGTTCTGCCTCTCGCGACAATCTTAATTGAATCTTCTTCTTCGTCGTCGCAATGCCTGCATAGATTCTATCTCTCGCTACATCGCGTCGCCGCGGCGCGGTATTGACGTTTGCATCGCGAGAAACGTTTAAATCCCCGAGATTTTCCTCTTCGCTTTTTTCTCCTCCCCCATTGCCTCCCCGCGTTCTCTATTACTCCTCTGCTCGCAAAATCCGCCACGCAAAATATACACGTGCGCCATGCACTGGCGTCACATCGACGCGGCGCACATTAACGCGCGGCCGCTTCCGCAACTATTTTCGTATTTTCTTTATCACAACGCCCACACACGTATAAATACTAGAAGTTTCTTTTGTGAGAAAGTGATTTCTCTCTTCCCACAAGAGACACAACAATTATATTATCTATTCTGTAAATATTATAGAAGACATTTATTCGCACCCACGTGTTTGCGTCACGAGGCGAAGAATAAATAATTGAAGACAAGAAGTATATATCATCTTTGTCAAAGCGAATTATATCCGCTTTATTTAAAAACCACATATTGATCAAACTATTATCGGAGAGAGAGAGGGGGGGAGAGAGACGTTGATATATATCTCACAACGGGAAAATGTATCTTCCGTTTCGCGATACGCGAGAGGCGCGTGTCGTTTTCCGATCAATTTCCCCACTAATCGCACAATCTATTAGTTTCCGCGCGTTATTACTTAAAAATTATTATGGTATTTAATTTTACTTGACGATTTCTCTCTCTCGGATGATTAATGACCGCTAATAAGATCGAATCGTGAACATAGAACATTTCATCCGTGGAGGAGGCAACTTCACTACCATCTGCCGCGTCGGCGTTTGATAAATTGATTACCTGTGCACCGCACAATTTAAAAAAATACGGAAAGTAATAATTCATCTCTCTCCGCGGCAATAATAATATAATTTTGTAACAGGTGTTGCAATAATCGTTACGTATAATATTTCGCGGAATACTTCGCGAAACTATGAAAACTATTCAAGTGCTTTTGCCAGTCCCGCGCTCACAACAAAACGCGAGAATTAATTAAGAAGAAAGGAGCGAAAATAAAAAAAACAACACGGCTGTTCCGGAAAACTTAAAACGCGCTTTCGCTTTTTTTAAGCGAAAAATGGTGAATGAAGGCTTTAAACGCGATTTAAAGGCGAAACGTGGGTCGAACCACTTGTGTATGCAATTATAATCGCAAGAGAGAGAGAGAGCGTATGTGTGTCAGCACGCGATATTACACGTATTTTCCTGCTATTGATATTTCACTGTATTTGCATGTCGATTCGCGCAGCAGAAATCCAGTCACGTCGTGTCGTTTCGTATTATATTACAATGATCGCGAAAAGGCCGGCCTTATACACGCCGTCGAGTGGTGGAGAAAAAGCAATTTTCGAAAAGGATATACGTTCTGATTAGATTTATATATATATATATATATATCTGGTATATATTTTATTTTCCAATTGAGGTGCATTTCAATTTGCATTTGAACTTCGCAATGTGATGATACTTGGTTTGTGAGACGAATTAAATTTTTCGGATTAAATTTTTTCTTGTTTTTATTTGAGGCAACATTATGACGATTCAGAGAAAGATATAAAAGAAACATAAATCCACGCTTGTGCTGTTTTCAATATAAACAAGAAATTAATTCGGATAATTCGCGAGAGTATTAAAAACACTAAGCACGACTATCACAGGATTATTCAACCATGTAATCTCTCTCTTTCTTCCTATCTCTCTCTTTATCTCTCGGGCATTTAAAAGGTCGGCATAAATATCACTTAAACTTCTCTATATAACACAAAGCGCGACTGCGGAGTTCACTGCGGCCGCATTAGAGAGTTACGCTTTGTGACGCAACATTTAATTTACAGATTTTTAATGAAAAGCTTCCCGCCTCTCGTTGCGTCGAGTGTGCGTGGAAATTATTTCATGCGATTTCCAGCGGCCGGTTTCAAAAACGAAAATTGATAATCCACTCCCGGTATCTCATAAATTTAACCGTGCGCGCGCGCGCGAGAGAGAAACTGCTCGCGCGCAAGTGTTTTACGCTTGATAACATTTTATGCAAACATTAGTTCTAGATGCCGTGTGGACAATGAATATGGAAATTCTAGCTCGAACCAAACAACAACTACAACAACCGCACCGCAACACACACCGCGCGGATACTGCGTTTATGTTTAAACTCGTGTTTATATACTCGATATTGATAGACTATCTTTTTTTCTTTTTTTCTTTTTTTTTTTGCGAAAGGCGAATTTCAATTTCGCGGGAAAATAATATGCGATACCGTATTGCGTTTTGGCGCAATAAATAATAATCAATCGCGTAATATCGGAATCAAAATTGTGTGACCGTATAACGAGAAATTTCTGTTTAGCAATTTATGAAAAAAATAACTGTTATATTTACCGTCAAACGTTTCGCATGTTTCACGTTCACAAACGTTCTGCCTCATCCGCGCGTTATCGAACGATTCGATTAATTTTTATAACGCGACTTCCGCGATTATCTTCCGCAAATATTTGCGCAAATAGGTAGCACAGCAATATCATCAAATCGTCACGCAAAAAAAAAAAAAAAAAAAAAAAAAAAAAATTCGAAGAAATCGGACCAAAAAGAATATTTCCAATTTGCAGTACATATATATACACACGTTTCTCGTACTTTAGAGAAATTACTATCGGCACGAGCGAACATTTATCATCGGCGGTGAAAACAGGCAACTTGACGAACATGGAGAAACGCGCGCGCGGTTCTTGAGAAAAGGTCGAATAAGACTTCAAGATCTCTAAGCGGAATATTGCCGCGCGATAAATCTCTCTCTCTCTCTCTCTCAATTCACTCGTGTAAAGAATTACGGTTAAAAACGGTATCAAATCACGCTTTCGAAATCCACTGCTGCGATAATCGGGCGCGTATCACCCACACGCGAATCGCTCCGGGGGGGGGGAGGGGGGGGATCGATATTATACGTACATACCTATTGCATAATGGCCAAGCGGCATTCCTATCGATCGCGCGCGACATCAATTACACGCTCGTATAACGAGAAGCCACGAGATTCCCTCCACGTCGTTACGACGCGATTCTCTCATTTACTTTTCCGGAGGGCGCGCTTCGTGAAGTGGTTTCCGATCAGCGACGGTCCTCCTTCGAGGATTCCCCGCCATTGTGCCGGCACCGAGCTGCTCCTCTCTCTCTCTCTTTCCTTCCCCGCCTTCTTCTCCTTTCGCCATTTCCATCGTCCACTTTGGGCGGGAGCGAAAACGGAAAAAGCAAATGAATCTCGAAGCGATCGCGAGGGAGTAGTGCACCTTCTTCTCAATACGCCTTCTGCATCCGACAGAGGTAATGAACGGTAAAGGGGGGTTTCCGCGCGGTGATCGATTCCCACTACTGATTCCTTATTAAGACCATTGTGTGTCGACAATTTTTTTTTTCATTCCGAAGATTACAACGAGGCTACGAAGGGTAAAGTAAAGGGAAATGTAGAAACAAACGACGACGAGAGAATAAATTTGCCACATTACCTCTCTCGAGCACGAATTGAAGATTATTTTTGCAGAATTTTTTGCGAAATGATCGCGTATCAGATAAAACGAGTAACTTTAAGCGAACTGCCGAGTCACGACGACGCGGAGTTTGCGCCGTTTTAAAAGAGAAAAGACTCCGGGAAGGGGGAAGCAAATGAGCCCGCGGGAATATTCGCGGTCACGAAAGAATCGACGGAGCTTTTGACCGCGGATAATGGCCGCGCGTTTGGCGCAAACTCTCTCTCTCTCTCTCTCTCTCGGAAAAGCGCTCTCGCGCGCGCAGTGAGATCGCCGCCGGGGCGTCACGCAGAGAGCCCCGAGAACGAGATCAGGAAAATTGAATGCATCGAGGTCACGGGTGCGGTCTGTCGCATAGTGTTCATCTCCTTCTCAATAGCCCCCCTTCTTGACATAGTCGCTTCGAGTTGTGGGCGATGCGCACAACCCGAGAGCCTGACCCGTTATTTGGGCCGCGGACTCGCCTCAGGCCGGGAAAGACGCGCGGGGAATGAAGAGTGAAAACCGCTCGAAGAAAGGCGAAGGGTCGTGTTTGCTTTTTGTCGCGAGAAAGCTTCGGACCGCGACGACAGAAAGGGAGGAGAGAGAGAGAGAGAGAGAAATATAGAGACGTTCGATCTCGTCGCGGGGAGTGTTGTGGCTTTTTTGTCCCTCCGACAGAGGGAGTTGCAACCCCAGAGGGGTTGTCGATAGACGGCTTTGATCGGTAACGAACGGCACTCGAAACAACACAGCTCGGGAAACCGATCCCGTGGCTATCGTCGCCGCGGTTACCTTTGCGCGCTATTTCGTGACGCAGATTTGCGGTGCCGTTCGGCAAAAGTGAACGCGCGTTACCGCGCGCCGCCGTTTTCGCTTTGTACCGTGTCGAGACCAGAGCTTCAACGGCGAGTATATATATATATATATATACGGTAGCGATTAGAATGCATAACGTGCGTAAATTTAATTTGGCCCTCTCATTTTACATGAAAATTCTGCGCGCGGTACTTTGAAAAGAAGAAAAAAACAACATAAAATACGCGAGAGGAAAAAGATGGCGCTCTCTGTCTCTCTCTCTCTCGCGCGGTCTATTTTTCACCTTCCCACAAAGGAACGTCGCGAACACACAAGGCATTAATTTCATCGCGGAATCGGCCGAAAATAGAAAGCGAATCGGTGGAAAACGGAGATTTGCATTACCAGAGAGGAAACGATAATGCGTATCGATTGTGCTATCGCGAGAAAGAGAGAGAAACATGATGCTCGAAGGGCGCCACGTGCGAGCCTAGCAAACGCGTCATGTGGGTTAAGGACGGTAAGTGCATACGAACCTCAACAGCCGGAGGACGACGGGACGATCTGGGAAACATTCCCCCGTGGGCGAAATAAGGAAATTACGCGACGTAATTCTCGGCGGACGAGTCCTCGGGAAATTGCGACGAGAACAATGAAAATGGAGAAGTGCATCTTGAAAAACGGCGGTTTCGATATATCGCGCGTGAGCACAGCTTCTCGCGAAAATCGGCCGCCGGTCAATCGTTCGACGTAATTCCCGAAGGAATAATTTATTCCGAACGCAGCTCTCTCCGACGCGGTCGGATCCTAAAGAGCCGACCGGAGAATGTTAGCGGAAGCCGATATACTAAACCGATTGTACCGACCGTTGCTGATAAATAATTCGATTCGACTCGCGAACGTGCTGAGAACCGTGACGGCGAATTAGGTCAGCGAGTGAGAAGTAATGGAAGTCAGTTGTTCGCAAGCAGTCCGTGAAACCCTCCCCTGAAAGCTTTTCGCGGCGCGTATCACTCGCGCGCGCGGGCGTTGATTACACGGCGAGCAAATAATTAATGCGACGGGAACTCGGGAATTCGTCAAAAGAAAAAAAAAAGGATTGTGTTCTAAAAAATGATAAAAGAATCTTCTTCTATATTTGATAATACCACATCCACGTGGCGGGATAAAAATACACAACTTAATACACACACACACACACACACAGAGCGCCGGGAGCGAGTGGTACACATGTACCTTTCATATGACTTTCATTAATGTTTTGCGTCGGGTGAATAGAACCCGTTCATTCATCTTCCATAAAGAGTTTAGAAACATTTTACGCACACTTACATCTACGTACAGCTTCGGGGGATTAAAAATTAATTATTCCTCACATTATTCCCCGAGGGATTAATTCCCCGTGCCGGGAGAAATACGTTTCTCCTGGAAACTCTAAAGCAATTTCGAGATCGCTGTTTAATCAAGTGTGATACCGATATATATGTGTGTGTGTGTGTATATATATATATCTCGCGTCGTCGTTACAACAGAAGCAGGTATCGTTTTACGCGTGGGTATCTATTGCGCACAGCGGTATCGCAAACTTACTATTGCCACAACGAAAATCTATAGCAATTTTCCAAGACCGGCAAAACGCAAGATTTTCTATCGATGCCATTCACGCGCGCGCGCGCGCGAGCTTTAATTAAATCCCACGTTCAACGAGGGACGAAAAAAGTCCTGGGAAACTGGAGCGTTCGAACTGTCGGATCTTCTCGTCTCGCAGCTTCCTCCTCGCGAAAGAATTTTCCGGTCCGGTCTTAATTGCGCCGCATGAGCGATCACAGGCTGCATCGCACAGCGCCGGAGAAAAGGCGGGAGGGAGCGCGCGCGCCATCGGCATACGGCGCGCTCTTTTCCACGTCTTTTGTTCGGCCGTTTTCCCCCCAACTTTTACCCCCGGATGTTCGAGATCGATAATTACGCGCAGCGGCCCTCGCGGGTGCGCGGATAGTCGCCATCCCGCGCGCTTTTTCGTGGACACATCGGGATGTAATGAGGGAAGAGAATAATGAACAGGCGGACACAATATTCTAAATGCGATAATCCGACGACGGAAATAAAAGGAACAAAAACTATAAAAGGATTAAAGGAAACTTCTCTGGCAAAGGTAACCGGATTTTCGCGGTTTGAAAATTTCATCACGTCCGTGAAATTGATTGCCGTGAGAAGCGATTAAAGTCAACGTGGAATAATTTATTAAACACGGGCTCCGGGGAGAGAGAGAAATGCCGTCTCTCTCTCTCTCTCTCCGAGCGGAAGATGTTCTCTCGCGCGCTGCTTAAAGAGTAACGAGATTTGTAACGTTAATGCAAACTTCGAAGCCGGTTACGTGGATTAGAAAGTTTTTATTTATTTTGTGTGTCAATTCACGTTTTGAGATTACTTCCCTTGACGATCGAAATGATTAATTAAGAAAGCGTCGCCACACGCGTAGCGCCGCATAAATAATAAGTCAAGAGGGAGTTAAGTAGTAATAGCGCGCGTATAGCGAGACCGAAACTTGTTCGAGCTCTCGGTCGGAACTAGAAAATTCTCAATTAATCGCCAATTTGTTTCTTCGTTTGTTTCTTTGTAAACAAAGTTTTTATTTTTAATTTTAGTCCCCCGAGTTTATTCCCACGACAGTTCAAACGTGAATAAAAACTCTCAGTTTTTCGCATTTAATTGTCAGAATCGCATTTAAAACGCGAAATTGCAGAGCTGTTTGAAGTCGGAATTCTAAAAATATCACATTGAAATTTTTAAACACAACAATTCACAAAAAGAAGAGAAGATTATGAAACATTGAATCTCGTAATTTTGTTAACAACTAAACCGAACAAAGGAAACAACGTTAATTGCCGCCGGTTCGGTCGTATATACGTGAGAATTACCAGAGCATGGAGGCGCCATCCAGTGAGCAGAATCTACTGGAGGTTACTGGGGATACACCGGTCGCTTTACAATCGATTGTAGGAAGCTTTACCGGCGGTCGGTGCGGCGGAAGCCACGCGGCGCGTTTCTTATCATCACTCAAAAAGCAAATTTTCGAAAAATCAACATCTACTTTCTTTAACACAAACAATTATATCGCGCATTAATTTCGCCGGTGTTGCGTTCGCTGATAATTTTTGTTTCCCCCAAACTTGGTCGCGCGACACGCGAGGGTTTTATTGATCGTCAGCAAGCGTCTCCGAACCATCGTGAGAGATGGCGAGACATGTATCTCTTACGGGACTCGTGTGCCGCAGGTTGATAAAATAAATGTGTCCGTTTCCCTCTTTACGACTTCTCTTCTCATGTCTGACAAGTTTTCCTGGTTATCCGCTAAGATAAAAGCGTGGGGAAAAAATCTTTAGAAAAATGGGACTCGCTTAAAGTGGAATCGATGTGGCACGCCGAACAGGAAGGAAGAAACGCGATAAACCTACTTCTCTAAACATCGAATCGACATCGCACATCGCGTTTGTTTCTCTCTCTCGCGCGCGCGACGAGGCGAAAAGCTTGGAAATTCTTGCGACAAGCAACGCCGAAATGGATTTTGACAAATCGAGTGTGTGTGTATCGCCGAGGTACACAGAAACGTTTTTCCCGAGAAACATTTGTCGTTTTTCGAGAGACGAAAGTCTTCAGGTCGATTAAACATTTATCGAAAGGAAAAACAAATTCTTTCGTTTTGTTTTGAATCTCGCGAGCACGCGATCCTTACGAAATCGCTCCGGGACCGAAAAGCTTTTTCGAAGGACGATATGCGATGACGAGTTCGCTCTGCGTCGCGTCAACTTAATAAATATAACAAGCGTCGCAGACAAAAATGCAGCTAGAAGAAAAAAAGCTCTTAGCAAATAGGGTTCTATGGTCACACTAATAATAGATCCATTTCCCCAGATACATCGTGACATGTATATATATGTACTGACACACAACACAGCGCTCGCGAAGGGTTTTTGCAAAGTCACACTACAAAAAAAAAAAAAAATAATGTAAATATTATCCGATCGATATTGAGAAAAGATGATGAAGCGCGTACAATTAAGACCTTGCGAGTGTCATTTAAATGTCGTAATGTCCACGCGCGAACTTATCCTCGTAACTTGTAACCTTTTCTATTTGAAAGACATTTTATTTTAACGTTGCACGTTCACGTGAGTAAGCGATAAAAAAAAAACATACGCACAAAGAAAAAAGCAACGCCTAGAATATGATTTTACGTGTAAAACACGTCAGCCGGTAAAAACAATGTTACAGCGTTGTTTTTCATACGCGCGCGCGTTATTTTGATTCAAAGTTTAAAGTTTTCTGAAACGTCGTGCGTGCGACGATTTTTCCTACTCACGGTTACAGAACGCGGTACTTCAAAAAGACTCCAAACAGCCGTGCGTTAATGATGATTCAACGACTGACTTGAATACGTACCTGAAACAGACAAAAAAAAACGTTTCTGTTAAAAAAATTTTATATTAAAAAAATCTCGTTATATTAAAAAAAATAATAATAATAAAATTCGAACAAATTGCATGTGTGTGTAGAATTTTACAGGTGCAAAAACAGCACAGCGTTTTGATGAAGAAGAAATTTATACAGAAGTGCTTTTTCGAATGTTAATATTTCACCGCTTATACGATTTTCATTCAAATATCGCGTACCTACATACGAAATCCCCGCAATAAATTCATGACTTATCGCGTTTGCAACACGTGAATCGAATTAATTATCCAAAGTTGAGCTAGCGAAACTGCGGCGCGCTACCAATATTAATCTGGCTCCATCGACCAGCACGCGCGCAGTCACGACTTTTCTCCGCGACACGTGCAAGGCGGTTCCGATGTATCAGCTCGCCCCATATTATATATACGAATGCGCGATATGGAATTACGAAACACGTTTCAAACTTTAATACAGTGGTAACTCCAGTAATTTCGAGCATCGCAATTTTGACTTCTCTTCAGTGCGAAGAATCCAACAGGTTAACTCCCTAGTGACGTTTCCTCGATTTTGAACGACTGCGGAAATCGCGAAATGCGCGTCCATCTCCGTTTTAAGAGAAAGAAGAGAAATGTATAATCTTTTTTCTCGCTGCCAGTCGCTAATTAAAGGGAGAAGACAATAATTTTGAATTCTAGGAAGGCATCGAATCCCCCATGCGCTCGCGAGATTACCGGAGGATTCTACTGTGAAAACGTTCGCGCACGATCAAAGAAGACGTACTGTGTTCTTCGAATGAAGTTTCTTTGAAATCTCGACAATAGGTGCCGTTTTATTAGAACGTTAACGTAATGAGGCGCACGACGACTATGACGACAACGACGACGACGACGACGTGGCTAATTTGCTTATAAAGGGGACTCGGTTAGAATGATTCTCCCTGCTTATTATGCGCGCGAAGAAGACGCGCGCGCGCGCTCGATGACATACCTACGCGCGACACGTCACCCACGCGCGTGACGGACGCGCAAGGTGTCTTCACACCGTGTACGGCAGCGCATTGTGTTTGCCACCGCCGCCGGTGCTTTCACACGTCTTCAAATTGCATTCACTCGCGTGACAGCGGCGTGATCAATGGCGTCGTTTTGTGACAGACGGAAGAATAATAAAGACGTCTCAATGCGCGCGACCCTCTCCCGTGTCACATCCTCCTCACCCCTCGAACGCTTACGTGCGTCCGAAAACGGGGAGAAAAATCCTTCGCTTATTTATATTTGAAAAACAAAATGATAAAGCGCCAGATAAATTTTCGCGTCAATCTATCTAGGTTTCTTGTTTTTTCAAGTGCAAAATTTGTGTGGCACAGCAATTTCTCATCGTCGTGACAATTTTCGGTAGCGGAGAGGTCGAAAACAATTTGACAAAAATGTGTCGCGTCAGTTTCGCGAGAGACGCGAAACCGATGTATCTCTGAATACGATGTTAAATATACTTGGCACGTGTAAACTTCCGTCTACGTCGAGGGCTAATTGTCGAGAGGTTAAGCACACACAGAGAGATAGATAGAGAGAAGTAACACACGTGACGCGTACACGGAGCGGCGAAAACAATCTGCAACTATGTCCTTGTTCGTCGTCTCCCTCCTCCACCCTCTCGCGTGCAACGGCGTGTGGCACTGACGCGGTTTGCTCTCCGTCTGTGCTGCGAAAAGCAGCGACGATATCCGCGACGGTAAATACGAGGGTGTGCATGGTAACAGTTTAAAACGGAACCGTGGGATATGCACGGGCGTGTGTGTGCGCGCACGTGTGCGTGCCTTATATGCACAGCAAACCGCTCGCGCACCTTGTGACAGTTACGCATCGCGAAACTGTGCGACCATTACGAGCTTCGATAGTTTCGTCTCGCGACGCGATGCCGCAGACCCGATCCGTCATACGTGCGTGTGCACTCTCACGTGTACGTTGCGAGTGTGTGTGCGCGCGCGCGCGCGCGCAGAGAAATAATGCTATTTGATTTTCAACTCGCCCCCTCGTGTTTCGAGTGACAGCATGTAGTTGACAAACTTGTATACATATACATAGATATACATATATATATAGAAATGTTTTGTCGTGACTACACGGTATATCGATTACCAACCCCGATAAACGTATGCAAATTTCAGCCGACGCGACGAGATAAAGAGTTCGCGAGGCGTAAAACGTTTTAACGATTCGATTTAATTACGATATACATATAATGAGTTTGGTCATTAGCAAAGAGCTGATAATTTCCCGCGGTTGTAGGAAATTTTAAAATCTAATGACGACTCATTTCCCCCACACATATCCGATGATAACAAACTTTGTGTGTGTGGCATAAAGATCATAACGGTAAGTACGTTTGCACGTGCTTTTATTTTTCTTTTTCATATTGCAAGACTTTTAACGTTTGTTTTTTTTTGCACGTAGAGATTGAAATTAACCCTTTGCATACAGACATGGGTCTCCCAGACTCACTCAAAAATTCGAAACCGGAGTCTCTAGTAAAAATTATTTTTTTTCAAACACACAAGTAACCGGACATGGTATCCGGACAATAATTGCAAATTGCATTTATTTTGTATCTTAATTTTTAATGTAATTAAAAACAAAAAATTACTATCATAAAGTATGAGTATTTATTAACACGAATTGAAATAATGATAAAATAACATTGAAAATTATTAGTTATAAATGCGCTTTTAGGTTATTTGCTTAACTGAGACATGTGCACATTTTCGTATTTTTATTAAAATATAAATACACTTAACGTAATTTCAGACATTTAATGGTTTCAGTTTTCAGTAATTGAGTGTATCAACTTGTCATAAAACAAAAATTGTTTAATTTTATGCAACTTTTACACATTAAATCAGCAGATATGTTGCCGCTATTCCTCAAGCGTCCGAATACTGGGACGTTTACCTTGTATCTTTTAAACTGTTAGACATGTTTTTCAATTTGTTTACTATGGTTTTGGTCGACGAAGAATCGTTCAAACTTTTGATTAAAAAAAAACAAAAGTGAAAAAATACTGTTCGCGAAGATATTCGATTTTAAAGTCGCGTGGGTCTCGCAGACCCAGTCTGTATTGCTGTATAACCAGTCGTCATTTTTGCAGTCTGTAAGTGTGCGAAGGTAATAAACTTTCTCAGTCTTTACATTATGTTCACAAAACCGCATTACTCGTATTTTTGTTATCGAAAGAAGAACGTTAAACATTTTTTTTTCCTTAACCCAAAATAACTAGTGAAGAAACGTATTTCTCTCCAAGACGTACTAGAACGAAAAAATCTTATCTCTCCGCGCCACTTCCGCATTTTATCGATCTTATCCAATAGTGCGCGCGTGCACACACACACACAAACGCACACAGGTATACATTACTCCGTGCAATCAGCGGGGAAAGACTTTCGACGAGATATCTCGGCTCGCTCAGTCTCAAGCGATACCAACCTTGAAAGAGATGCGACAGGGTACCTTTGAAACACGTGCAGCCCATAATAAATCCCATCATCGGTGCGGCCGTCGCCCAGGATCCTCCGGCCTGTCCTCAGCTCGCGAAGCGGCGCGGTGAGTAGCGCAGCGCAACCGATCCGAGGGGCCTGAGAATCGAGGCACTGACGATCCACGACGTCCACGACGACGACGGCGACGGTGACGATGACGATGATGACGATGACGATGACGACGTCCGTAGCGTCGATAGGCTCACTTTGTGCGGCGTTCTCCGCGATCGACGGGCCTCACAAGCGCGGCTGACGATCGAGATCGCGAGACCGGAAGCGTCCGGCCGGCGGCACATCGCGCACTAACTACCACGAAGCGCTCCCGCTCGCTTTTTCAGGCGCGACTCGACGCGACAACGCCGCGACGCGCACTATCAACCTTGATGCAAAACGACGATCGGCGATGAGCTAACGGTTCGTCAGCGTGCGCATCTTCCACGTGAACGGACGGGTCGTCGCGAAAAGTAGTCGTTGACTCCGCGAATAATCGACATGCGACGGGAAATGAGGCGAACGTCGTCCAAGTTCCGAATAGGTTTCGAGGTTTAAGACACGATCGGTTCTCTGGCAGTGCGTTAAACGGATCGTTCGTTCTCCGGGCTGGAAAAGGTGGAATTGCAACAGTGGGAGGGAGTCGTTCGGGGGGGTGCTCCGTGATGTACGATGATAAGAAAAAGACAAAGGAAGAGCAGATAAGTTGGCGAAACTCCTTCTTTCCCCTTTCCCACTTACTCTCCTTCTTCCCCACTCTCTTTCTTTTGGGAACGGAATGAACGCGAGCGACGTTTGGTGCAAGGATGGAGATATTGAAATATAATTTCAATATCTCGCACGCTGCGTGTATTGAATATCCTGGTTGGCGATAAAAAAAAAACAAGTGGAAGAACTTTTGTTGGCGAACTCCAAGTGTTAAGTAACTCAATTAAAACTTGGAGTATGAGAGAGAAGTAACTTAATTAAAACTCGAGAAAGAATCTATAAACAAAAAAAAATGTATACGTAAAACGTTAAAAAGATTTCGACAACAAGTCTGGAATTAAATCTATTGGCGATTTTGCTTTAACGGCGCGTTGATCGTCTTTTTTTTTGCCGTGTATCTAATCGTTTAGAAGAATATAAATCAAGATGGATGGATCAACGCAATCCAAGTCCGTATCACATCGTATCATCTGGGTTAGCGTTTTATCTCCGTTTCCGGCCTTCGGCCACCGGCAATTGTACCTCCGCCACCTCGCGACGGTCGGAACTAGACAATCGTGACCGGAAATCAGTCAAGGCTCGCTCGATGATTCGAACGGGACAATGTCGTGGTTTCGCAGTTGCATGCGAAATTGCGATAAGATTATTATTGCTTATCCCGCGCGCGTGTGTGGGCGCGCGCGGATGAATTATTCTTTGTTGTTAGGTTTCCCCGAGTGTAATTTCGCGCTAATTCTCGCTCGGCTTATTGTCGTGCGTTTTGTCTCTTTTTTTTTTTTTTGGTGCAGATAGAAAGAACAATCGCAATTACCAGAACGCAACGATAACGACGTGTTTCTGGTAACGGGGAAAATGTCTATCGTTACGTTTGTTATTACGTTGGTTCCGCATATGTTTGCTCGATTCGTTTTAAACACGTTTTTTCCCCCTTCTGATATATATTTCGATAATGTTTACTTAGACAAAACGTTGGAGTTTTGCGTTTTTTTTTTTTTCCCAAAAACAATGTAACGAGAAAAAAGAAGCAATATGAACGATATCGACAATGCGCGCGTATCGACGCGTTCGTAAAAAACAATTAGAAACTTCATTACTCGCAATTATTCATAACTGAATATAAATGAAAGCGTAAACACACATCAAACGCTCGGTGAGGAGAACATGTTCATAATTGAATTTATATGTCGCAACTTGTCAAGCTTTTGCATATACACACACACACGCTACACGTACGTGTGTTACCTGTTCCGTGTGTCAACATTCGAATCCTTTTCAGCTTTCAACCGCAGGTTTCCCCCGAAGCGCTTGATAATTAATGCGCGCGCGTAATTCGCACACAGACTTTCGCACACGGCGGAAATATCGAAGCGCTTATTAATGTCGTTAATCCGTAGAAACGAACGACGGCGAGACCAAACGAGGCGCTCGCATATGTACGCGCGGATCTCCTATTAATTAATAAATGTTATATACCGCGCGCAATATAAATACCTATCCGACGCGCGTTTCTGCGCGACTTTCGCGCCAGTGAAAAAATATGGACCGATTAAATCACACGTTATAAAGTTGGGACGTAAACTACACTTATTTCGCAGCGCATAAATGTCGCAACTTGGAGAATAAATACGCCGACGCTCGAGAATTTTCGCTCTCTCTGTCTCTCTCTGTCTCTTTCTCTCTCTCTCTTTCTTTCTCTTTATTACTTTCATTGATCATTTTCCGCCCGTGTAATTCCGTGCGTTTTGTACAACCTCGTCTGGCGAAAAGCACACTATTGATAAGTATTCCGGGTACTCTCTCGTAATCGTCTCTCGTATTTTAAAGAGGTTTAGAACGTATTTGAAAAATAACAAAATTTTTGAGAATTTTGTCTCCGATCGAAAAATAAAATTTTACAAATTTTTTTAATATTTATTTTCGTGAAAAATTTCGAAAAAATTGTTGCTGAAAACTCAGTATTTTCAGATTTGTAATATAAGTTTTTAAAGAGCTCATGTTTTTAACAGAAAAAAGTAGAGCGAAAATGACACAGCTGTTTGAAAAAAAACTTGTGTTGCAGATTAAAAACAGGAATCATTGTAATAAAAATGAGAGAATCTTTCCACGCCATTAGAAAAATAAATTATTAAAATAAATTATTAATACACCAAAATTATTAAAATTGTAATTATATATAAAATTATAATTACACAAAAACTATTAAATTATTAATGCACCAAAAACGGCGATTTTTAGTGTCGTGAAAATGTGGCAACAGCGCAATCAGCTGTTCATTATTTTAATCGCATTTAAAAAAAATAATAAGAATGTAGAAATGTAATAATAAAGTAAAAATTAAACATTTTGTATAA
>QVOA01023319.1:0-21482 GCA_014825685.1 Pseudomyrmex cubaensis
GATTTAATGCAGTAAATACGAAACTAGAGCAGAACTACGAAACGTCGGTTTACAGGTCTCTATAGTCGATATCCAGTACCCTCTTAAGTACTTTTTTTTTTTTATAGTCATTCGATATTCATCGCGACGATGACATTGCCTTTGTCAGCGCGTGTGAAAATTATTTCAGGGTTTTCATTGATAAAAATAACACTTGTCTACATATCTTTTATTTTTTTATCTATGCAAGGAAAAAAAGAAATCTTATCGAAAAACAACTGTAACCTCGGAATTAATTAGTTGTTTCCTACTTTGGCTTTATTCTTGTCGAATTTTTTTTTGTTTCTCCGTGTTGATAAATTCAAGAACCAGTTTGTTCTCTCTTTTTTTTTTCTTAGACTGACGTATGACGATTATATCGATATTGATATAATATCGATATAAAATGGAGGCGCTTGGGAGCTGCGCAGAACCGGACGAAATTGTGAGAACGAGCACACCTGTATTCTTACACCATGACTTTGAACAACTGTTCGAATTTTTTTTATTGAGATAGCAGTTGGTAATAAAACATAGTAAATTTTTTTTCTAAAAGTTGTGTATGTACGTGTATGTTTATTTCCACTCGACTGAATGCGTGGAAAAAATTAGAGATAATTTGTATAACATTTGTGTGCGTATTATCAACGGTATGTTTGATTTTATAATCAATAATTTTATCTTCTGCATATCCTTGTTTATAAAAACATTAATTTTATCTTCTATTTTCTCGATACTGCGCGATGCATTGTTATTTTACTTATTACAAAATATAAATACGATGTAAATGATTAAAAAAAAAAAGAAGAAATTTGTAGAAAATTTATAAATAATAAATATAAAATTTTTTTTTAAAGACGCAGTCACTTTCTTTGTTCTAATAATTATGCTTCGAAACAGTTTAGCGTAGTTTGTACATATAATTTGTCGCGTGCGTCAGTAATTTTCTTACACGTCGTTATCATATATTTTTAAGTACGCTGATAAGTACGCTGTTGAATATACCAACATTTTTATTTTGTAATAAATTACAGTTTTTGCCGTCACGCGGCGTTACTTGATACAAAGTATAGTGTTAAATTCGTTCCACAACACATCTTTACGAATTATACGATGCTCACAAATGAACGACGTTTATAAAAGTACGGAGGGATCGACCTGCTCAGTAGTTTCTCGTCCGTCAAACAAAGAAAACGTACAATGTGGGTAGTCGCGACGATTATTCTGCTTCTTGCTAGCGGTGGAGCTTTCTTCTTTCTCACGAATTCCACGGTAGACATACCGAGTCTGCCAGAAATGTTTTGGGGTCCGGAAGAGAACAGAGAAGCATCGAAAGAGATACGACCTTTCGTAATTGACATACCTGAATCGGTAATCAACGATCTGAACGAACGGCTTGAAAAAAGGAGAAAACTGATACCATCGTTTGAAGGCACCGCGTGGACTTACGGCATTAACACGAATAGTTTGGAGGAAGTTCTCGAATATTGGCACACGAAATACAATTGGACCGAACGACAGGCGCTGCTCAACAAGTATCCTCAGTACATAACAAATGTGCAAGGTTTAGACATACACTTTTATCACGTGAAACCGCATATTCCGACGGAGCAAAAAAATATAAAGGTACTTCCGTTGTTGCTGCTTCACGGTTGGCCGGGTTCCGTGGTGGAGTTTCAAAAAATACTTCCTTTGCTAACGACACCGCGCCCGGACAAGGACTTCGTGTTCGAAGTGATCGCGCCATCGCTTCCGGGATATGCGTTCTCGCAGGCGGCTGTACGACCGGGACTGAGTCCATCACAAATATCTGTTATATTCAAAAATCTCATGTTGCGTCTCGGATTTAACAAGTTCTACGCGCAAGGTGGAGATTGGGGTTCCGTTATTGTCACCCATTTAGCTGAGCTCTTCCCGAACAATATTCTCGGAGTTCATCTGAACATGTGTATAAGTTTGAGCAAGTCCAATTTATTTTTGAGATTGATCGGTGCTTTTGTTCCATCGCTCGTAGTCGAGAAAGAACACTACAACCTGCTGTATCCCTTAAAAAAGCACCTAACTTTCTTACTTCAGGAATCGGGATATTTTCATATACAAGCCACCAAGCCAGACACTGTAGGCACTGCCGTGGCAGCTTCGCCAGTAGGATTGGCGGCGTATATCCTAGAAAAATTTAGCACCGGAACAAAGAGGGATTACAAATTTCGTGAAGACGGCGGTCTGCTCGAGAAATACACTATGGACGAGCTTTTGGATAACATCATGCTCTATTGGGTTACTAATTCGTTCACGACAAGCGCGCGAATCTACTGCGAATACTTTAATAACGTTACCTTGAGACTCATCGATCTACCAGTTACCGTGCCAATGGGATACGCGGCATTTCCTTACGAGATATCTTATCAACCGAAGAGCCTTCTTCGCAACAAATTCACTAATTTGGTACACTTGAATTATATGCCACGCGGAGGTCATTTTGCTGCGTTCGAAGAACCAATACTTCTAGCGAACGATATCTTTGAGTTCGTCTCCACCGTTGAAGAAAATAGAAGAAAAAAAACCGATAACAAAGAAACATCAAAGTAAACAAAGTAAATAAAAAAATTCACAAAATTTGGAAAGAAAACAATATATTATATTTACAGAGAACAATATATTATATTTATAACACATATTGTATTTAACGCGCGCGGTATAAATAATTAAGAGAATAATAAAATGTAAAACAAAACCAAATTGTTAATTGTTTAAATTACTGTTTAAGTACATATGTTAATGTTCGATCAATGTTTGATCAATGTTCGAATTGTGTCAAAATAATTACGTGTGTAAAATAGATCCTTAATAATGTCCTTTTGAATGCTCGGCTGATTGGGTTAATTTGTCTTATGTTGATGTCGCTAGATTGTTATGTTAATATATATTTTACTTTGTTTAAACATATAATATCTAGACATATTAGCATATAGCATATAGATAATCATCAATTTATATGTTGATGTTTTTTTTAGACATTTATTTTCTAAATGCTATTGTTATAAATAATGAATTTTTTAATCTCGCAACGGATATTTATACGTAAACTTTAAAAAAAAAACACGAAAAAAACAAGCTCACCTTGATCAGGCTTCTTGTATCTCTCCTTTCATTCCCGGTAAGCCGTGGTGATGCCTCGATGCGAGCTTGTTCGCCAATTCGTGCATCACATCCCGATATATCACGGTGTCCAAATTTTCGCCCAGCATGTAGAGGAGAAACCAATCGCCGACTTTGCTGCGACGCACTATTGTCTCCACGGCATCCCGCCGTACCAAACGAAACCTCATTCGTAATAAGTAGACCCTTGTGCGTGGCGAAAATATTATTAAGACCTGCGGCAGATAAGATTGCAAAAAGTAGATCATTATTAATATTTTAAGCAAAATCATTTGACACTCTTTTTTTTGTAGAATAATTTACTAACCCTGTATAAAACTGTAAGGAAACTGAGCACGCCGAGAAAGAGGAACCAGAACCAGAGAAACACGTAGATCTTCTCGTTCACGACGTTTAGAGGCAGTATACACATGGCGTCGTGCCTCTCCACTTCCCCGCTGACACCGTACTTGTAAAATGTGCACTTGGTCATCCTTGGAAAAACGTAAATCATAGGATCCACCCGGTCCTCCTGATCGGATTCGAGAAACTTGAGTACGTCGATGCCGAAGGTCAAGAAAGCGCCGTCAAAGAAGCGATTCATCAGAAACATCTGACCTGCGACAATGCGGCTCGTTGCCTCACATATTTTTTCGTCACTTTTGTTTTTCTCTATAAGCAAACTTTATGCAAAATATCTCCGCACATATTATGTTATTAAATGGTTTTCTTTTTTTCTATATTTCATACCAATTTAAACACTTTAGATTTATTGCGAATCGCTCCGCATATTTCAACTCAATGTAAATTCTATATACTCATGTATATTCATATATATCCACGGCAAAATTGTCGTATCATTTTGAATAATTTTGGTATAACGAGATCGCATCAAATTGACGAGTCATCACGTAAATACAGAGAGATGTGTACATATAGCTATGCAATTATCACGTATCTAATCAAACATTTGATTCGCAAGTGGTGGGCCAGCTGTATCGCTGCCAACTTTTACCGTGTGAATCGTTTCATTCATTCATTATTCATTATATAGGTATGTTTTTCTTACAATATATATTACGCGTTTGCGCGTAATATATATTGTAGACCAATATGAACCAATATGAAGTTAATTTACTTTCGTTATTAAACATTTTATTGTTCGATACGATTATTTAATATGCATATCAAAGAACCGGCCTTGTAATACATTAATTAAATATATTACGCATAAAAGTGTAATTAAGTATAATATATATTACAAAATTCATGTTATTTTAAGAAATAACGAAATAATTAAGAAATAATGAAAATTTGTTTATTATAAAATTAATGTTATTGAAAAATATAAATGGAAATAGTACATAGTCTTTATCAGTAAAAAAATAAACTATTCTTCGAATATGGTCTTTCCTTCTACTAAGTGTACTTAACTTGTATCGTATTGCAAGTATCATCGCGATAATATTTTGCTGCGTAACGGACAGATCTGCGACTTCAAAATTACGTAACGTTGACAATCACACTCGTTGGCGATCAGAGCAAAGTGAAAGTAGTTCACCTTGTAAAAAAAAAAAAGAAAAACAAAAAAAGAAGATTAACTACTCACCGACCACATTTAGCAGCGCGAGGACCTCGCACAGGTAATACCTGTAAGCCCACCAATTGTGAAAGCAAAGATTCTCCCAAAGGTAGTCGAGCAGCATTTTCTTTTTCTGCTTTTTCTCCACCTCGGAGCAGAGCCCGATATCGAGATCCATCATAAGAGCATGAATCTTGCCACCCTCCCACCCCTTCCAGAGCCACCGCGGAGTATAGAAGAGGATCGCCTGCAAGCAAAGCGCTGAGTGAATAAATACCAACGAATCGGCCGGAACTTGATATATTACAGACAGAGAAAGAAAAAAGGAGAGAGAGAGAGAGAGAGAGAGAAAGAAAGAGATCTATGAAGGGGCGGATCTACTTACGTATAACGTAGCGTGCAACGCTATATTATTTGCGAAACGAGTTATCGTTATTGTGCTCTTGCCCTGCGCTGTTGATTAAAACCATTAAAACAATGCGACGCGCGTACAAGAGATCTTCTTTGTATAATCTTTTTACTTGTAAAAAATTGCTAAAGCCACACCTCCTTTCGACGGAGAATGAGTATTTTACAACGAGATTCAATTACTTCGCGAATCGCCGTTTTTTTTTCATCGATATTGCACGCATTATTACATATCACTACGTTTGGATTACACCGTATATATTTTATGACGTCATGAACAAGTACAAAGTATGAGAGTTTCAATATTAGGAAGAAGATATACAAATGCTCACTCTCTTTCTCTCCTCAGCTGGACACATGAAATAAGGTTCCATTCGACCCTGCCCGGAGAGAAGAGAGAGAGAAAGAGAGAGAGAGAGAAGAAGAAGCGAACAGATCTATTTTCGCGCTCAAACGTGTTCCTTCGCTCTTTGCATGCAGATGTGGTCTCGCGATAATGCTAAAAGCTGTAAATCGTCGCACAATCAGCCCGACACGCAAGTTTGTTTTGCGTTTCTTCATAATCTTGTCAAGAGAAAGAGAAAGAGCGAGGTCAGGTCATCTATTTTGAAGAATCATGAATACATAAACATGTACATTAAAAAAAAAAAAAAAACTGTTACGCAAATGATGAGTGAATTATGATTGTGTTTTCTTATTCGATCTGCATGATTTTACTTCATTAATTTTTGCAAAATTTATTTTGCGTTTTTGCGTGCGATTTCGTAAACATAAAAGTTAAATATAAATGAAACGCAACACATTACGAAATGTGGTAACATACTCGCGAAATGCGTATAAAATCGTCGTATTCTCTTGCGCGATAAAAGTTTATTGTCGCGCGGGTTAGGTGAAAATGTTTGTCATCAAGCCAGAGATAATGTGCTGTTTCTGCATTTCTCAGAAACAATGCGTATAATCGTACTAAGCAAAACGCGCGTTACAGAAACCGAATTTAATTTCCGACACACTTTGCGAAGAGCACCGCCTACTTTCATTAAGAATTATCCGAGTCTATGTCACCCTCCGCAAATTGCAATTTGCTTCGAATTTTCTGAACTCTCGCCAGCACACATCGTAAGGAGGTACACACACCGCGCGTACACACGTATCTCTATATTCGATCGTATACTACGCCAAGCAAACGATCCGAGACCCCTGGCGATAAGCCAGAAAGCTTTATATACCATGAGAAAGGGTTTACTCCCGCATCGTAGTCTTAATAAGTGCATTGACATCGCATCGGAAATTCTAATACATTGCTCCGAGTCAATTGACTCGCGATTATTTTCGTCATCTGAGTCTAAATGTATGTATGTTTCTCCGTATGTTACGTATATTTTGCAGTGCCACATAATAATGTTGAGATCGCACAAGACAAATTGTAATTTTTTATGCAATTTTAATGTAATTTGTAATTATAAGTTTTAAGTATTAAAAAACGATTCCACAATGATCTCTTTTGCAAATCTTTGATACCGAGCAACAATATGCAAAAATATAAATAGTAGATGTATATTTACATGTAAATATCTTTTGTCTCTGTCTTAATAAAACAGAAGAGATGCACAGACGTACAAAAATATCTTCATATTATATCTTTCTTATTTACATATGTATATCTTTTGTATGTATTTTTATTTTTATTTTTATTTTTTATCTTTTGTCTCTGTTTCAATAAAGACAGAGATTACGCACAAAAAGCCTTATATTATATTTTTCAACGTCCTTCTTTACACAATTGTTGGGAATTATACGGTCTTATTATTCAAAATTAAAAACGCGACAAAGCAAGAGCGAATATAAATATACGGAAATGTATACGTGGCAATTTTTAGCAAGATTGCCTAACACGTACGCGCGTAATTATATACGTAAAGTGAATAATAACTGTTTGAAAGGAACGAATCGCGTACGTGGTTCGCGCTATTCGTGGTCGATGCGTGAAACGCAACGTGTCACGTTAGCTTCGAATAAATTTAGCTAAACACGGTGATAAAGTTTCGAGAGTTGGAGGTAAGGAGAACAAAGCGAACAAAGGAGCGTGGCAGCTGCTTTTAACCCGAGTAAAAATAAACACAATAGGAGACAGCTTTCGATTAGTTGTAAACGTCTTTACTTACAAATGTGTGTAACTTATGCGTCAATCAAACACGTAAAATGGCGTGAACAATATACAAGAGAAATCACTATCAAAAGAGAGAGAACAATATAGATCTATGTATTGATATACATTTATTTCTGCATATTATTTATTTTCAATTCTTTTTTGTTTAATTAAATACTGATTTTTTTATATTGTCACTAGCTAACGCAGTGACAGTGTACATATAATAGATGTTTTGTGTCAAAGAGTATTCGGAAAATATGTCCGGATACATAGTAATCAGCTGCAAAATGAAAGGTGGACGCGCGATTAATCAAAAATCGAGAAAGTTGTGCGAACTTTAGATATACAAATAAAAGATAAAGGCTTGAGAAAAAGAGAGAAAGAGAGAGAAGACGAGTAATGCTCAAGAGGCGGAGGTATAGATCGAAGATAGCGTCGAAGGTACGTATGCATTTTAAAGGAACATGACTATCCGCAATCTATTTATAAATTGACATTACGAACAAGGATTATCAATCACGGATAAACGAATCGCTGCAGCTGCGTAGGTACATAATTTCCCTTCGCGCTCTTATTTCTGTGAACCTGCAATTTTTTTCTCCAGACTGTTTCAATTTTGAAACAAGGAGACGCGCACATTCGAACGTTTCAATCTCTTTCGATAATGTTTAATAATATATAAATTAGAAGATGACGCGTCGCTTCTTACTTGCAATAGCAAAAGGAAGATAACCCACTGGTAGTATTTGTGTTGTTTGACCAGCGGATGGGGCGCGTGGCCGTGCAACCCTTCGTTCTTGCTGTTCGACACCCCCGGGTAGGGCACGGCCTGACCGATGCTCATGTTGAACGCGCGCACCATGCTGTACGTGGTGTGAAGCCAGCAGAAGGTCTCTAGCACGACCTTGTCCACCGAGCCGGGTGCGTCGCAGTGTATCGGCGAGCCGGAGAGACTTTTGCAGGCGAGGGTGAGACAGCCGGCTAGCAGCACCGCCACCGTGGCGCGATAATGCAGACGAAATATCATCGAATCCTCAGCAATCCGGTGCACCTTGAAGAGCGATCGAATCGAACCAAACAAATCGATCATTTTCAGCATCAGCGGCATGTTATAAGAAGAATCGAGAGACCAAAGATTTGATTTCAATAACGATATTAAATTCTTTCTCAATATCTTCCGGTTATAATATTATTTTCTTTCCGTTGTTTGTGGATGCGAATTCCAATTGCGACGAAAATGTATTTCTTCCTTTTTTTACAAGTTTATTCACAATTTGTGTGTGAGGATTTTACAGTTGCGAAGACGGAGTTAGTTCGATAGTTCGACAACTCTCGATTTATTCCATTAGGAAAGGATTAGATATTATACAATTATAATTTTGTAACAATAAAAAGTAAAGGCTGTAAAAAAAAAAAAAAGTACAATTTGTTATATCGAAAAACTTTCATCCACGTAGACCACCCGTATAGTTCTCATCGAGCCACATGCGAGTTTCGAATTGGGCCGAAAACAGAGTGGACGTGTCGCGCACATTTTGAACAAAAACAAACTGTCGTAAAAACCACACGACACTGTTTAGTTGTCTGGCTTCTTCTCCCTTCGTTTACTTCTCTGTCGCTTCTTCCGATCTTCTCTTATTTTCTTTTCTCACCTCTTTTCAGAGATATCTCGTTGTACGTTTTTCTTCCTTCGCGCATGAAGTTTCTCGGATTGTCTCCCTCAACACGCTCGACTGTGTCTCGATTCTTGAAATGTGTCGCGACAGAATGTCTTCTGCCACGCTTCTTCCGTACATCTGACAAAATCGATTCTCGAAATTGTTTTGTGTACGACAAATTGCGTATTAATTTATAAACAAATACACGTGCTTATGTACAAGTGTATCTTGCGAGAATTGCGCGCACTTTGCGAGACACCCCGTACATCATCTCTTTTCATCCGATAATATTTAACACACGTACGTCACGTGTACGATGATGAGGTATTCGCTTCTTTCTTTTGCGACAAAACCTTCCGTTGTGTAAAATCAAATCGAAAAGTTTTTTTCAACAAAGTAAAAAATCACAGAAGAAAAACAATTGTAGAGACGATAAGTAGAATCGGGAAGGAAATATACACGTGAGACTCGGATGCAAGCTGTCAGAAGACTGGCCGGACTTGAGAGGTATCTCTTGACCTCGATGCTAAACACATAACTGATATTATCTTGCAAGCAAGTCTATATTGCGTTGGGTCGACATGCTCGACGAAGGGATGATCGACAAAACTGTATCTGAAAGTGTATTATCCGCAATCTGCCGCTTTATATGGCACATATTACGTTTACAGCGAGCACTAATCCTCGATAACCAATAATAATAAAAAGAGCTTTTGATTCTCTTGTTTTTTTTTTTTATTTTAAAATCCGAAACAAGTTAACAATGAACTTTAACATCGTAACAAAAAATTTCGAATTGAAGTTGATTTGAATTGAACTTAATTCGAATCTCCATGTATATTAACTTGCGCGTTAAAAAAAAATATATATTTGCACATACATCCAGCCGATTGGATCGTATCTTAATATTTAAGAATAATTTAATGTTTAATCAAATAATAAAAATTTATCTGTTTAATATTAACAATGATATTATTATATATAGAATAAAAATAACATATGTATGTTTATATATACGTACGTATATATAAACACACGTATAACATTTAAAAGTACTTCGTGTGTGTATATGTGTCAAACTCAATAAAGAAATAAATTATAATGTGCTATAAAGTACATTATATTGACTCTATAATGACGCACACGTTTATAGCGCTACAGATCGTAAAATATTCGAGTTACACTATAAACTTTAAAGCGCCATTAAATACAGTAGCATATTGAGATGTTGAAAGAAAAATTCATAAATATATCAGTTTAAGCGTGAAATAGAAAAAAAACAATTGACATAATTCTTAAACTTACTTTCCGCGTCGCGTTACAAGACGCAATGTATATATAGTTGCAGCACCGTGAGTGCGATGGATTTCAGTAAGCCCGATCGATCTAATTGCATCGCGAATGAGAAGCACATAAAAGGCATAAAATTTTATACAATATAAGTTTGCAACTTTTCCTCTTTCTTCATTTTCCTAAAATTTGTAACAAAAGCGAAAAATATGTTTATTTTTTTGAATACTTAAAATATAACGCGACCAGCCCACAATTTCAAACGATAAGGAAACTTAATAATAGCAAGATATAAAATATCTGCAAACGGGACCAAAAGTCATTGTTCGTCGAGTAAACGAAATTAGCTCAACGATAATAATAGAAATGCAAGGAAATACATAAGCGAAAATAAAAAGGCGGCGAGTACTCGCTGTAAACTATATAGTTTGTTTTGAGACGCCGAGCGAAAAAACCGTATAACAAGGAGGAGGGAAATAGAAAGAGAACTTTTGTAGAAGAAAGAGAGATACGTTGACTGTGTGTCGTGGACCGCGTTTATTTTGAGACATCAATGCGAGTAGCATGAAAGAAACGCGGAGAGCACAAGGAAAATACTATGGATTCGCTATTTTAGGTGTACGCCGCCCCCCGTACCCCGTTTTTTGTCTTAAAAACTTTCTAAAACATAACGTCTATCTTAGTCTGAAATTATCGTGATAGATAACAGCGAGCACAATGGAAGTTTATATGAACAGACTAGTAAGTTACTTATAGAAAATGTGCTATAAAAAAATGTGGAATGTCTGAAAAAATTTTGACAAAGCTGAAGATAGATTGGGTAAATTCGAGGCAAAAAGTCATTTGCCATTTTGCAAAGTTTGCAATATTTATATCGAGTTAGTAATTAATTAATGCGAGCCAATGAGCGATAGATTCGGACTTGTAGGCATTTGTTATTTTCAATTGTATCGCCGTAAAAATCAGCTGATCGCGCAAAAAGCCGTGTCGCAAGACACGGCTCGCTTGTTTGCTCCTCGTTGCTAAAACATTGCATAAGTCATTTTTCTTTGACAACACTGAAAATCATACACGTCTACAGAGTCCGGATCACGCCTTTATTGGCTCACATTTTAATTAATTAATTAATTAATAACTCAATCAATATCGCGAATTTTGCAAAGTGGCACATGAACTTTTCGGTTCGGATTGACTCAATTTACCTTTTGTCAAAATGTTTCACACACCTTGTACATCCATCTGATAAAATATGTATATGTGCAAGAGACATGTATAATTATGTAAATTTATGCATAACGACGTTAGCTCCACTCTAAATCTTGCGTTTTGAAAATTGTTATTCAGATTAATAAGCGGATTATTTATTAACTGTCTGAGGGGTTGATGGGATGAAGCAAACCGAGAGAGTCTAATCGAACTAAGGCGTCAAGGCTACGAACCATATGAGTAACTCTCAATGACAAAGTTTAGTGCATTGTTATGTTTAAGGTTTCTTTCTTGGCAATGGACTAGATGCAAGCCTTCGCGAGCGCGAACGTGTAGGTCGTTGGCGAGAACGATTGCTGATGGACGAGCGGGAAACGCTCGCGAGAAAGCGCAACGCTAAGAGCACGGTGCACGTTTTATGCCCGTATGCGCGTTTGATACTAAACGTGGGTTGCTTAATGTTCTCCCTTCTGTTTAATTGACGCAGTTCCAAGAAGGAATAAATTAATGTCACGCGTTCGGTATAATGTATAACAACAACAATATTAGATATATATATATATATTATATGTAATAACGTAATAATTTCTCTCTCTGTGTGATGTTTCGCGCATGCACATTTAACACACAATAAATTACTAAACGGTTGAAATAAACAAGCGTTTAAAACACGCAAGAAATTAAACAGAACAAAACACACAAACGTAGACTAAAAAAGTTGCGTTAACGAGCGATCGATACCTGCAAAAACAGCATGAAACAGACCCACTGATAGTATCGATACTCCTTTCTTTCGGCGTCACTATACGACTTCGAATTGTCGACGCCTGGAAAAGGCACTTCCACACCTTCTTTCTTGTGATACGCCGAAATAATCGTATACGTGCTGTGTATCCAGCAATAGGTGTTCAGCACGTCCTCGGGCAGATCTTTGCTGTGAATGCAATCGATGGGGTTGCCCACGTATTGACGAGTGGTGACGATAAGCGAAAACGCTATCAGCAGAATCACAGTGAGGCTGTAATGCAAGCGGAACACGGCGCTGTCGATGTGAATGTGCGAGATCTTTATAAGGCTCTTAAGACCGCGAAATATGTCCAGCATCTTGTCATCAAACAATGCAAGATCGAAAAACGGCGATTGCGAAACGGCGATTTCCTGAACAACGTCCTCCAGGAAACCAGGAACGATCTCGCGCCGTTTCTTTTTCGCGTGCTTCGTCGTCACATCTTCCACGGAGCTTCCGGAGTTTGAAATGTCGGGTTTTGTAACACGCACAGTCGCAACTTCTCTAGGTTCTCTACTTTTCACTTTCGGGATTTCAAAAGACGCGAGAATCTTGCTTGGAAAAAAAAAAAAAAAAAAAAAAAAAACGGAAAAAAAAATTCACTTCACTCGAACTTCACTTCCTCGTTCTCTTTGATCATTGTCTTTGCGGTCATTTCTGCATTTGCGAGAGAAATAAAAAAGAGAGTAAGAAAGAGAAATTGTCCTTTATATATCGTCGAAAAAATATGCCACTTGTTTTGGCGATCACTTCTTCAAATTACTTTAGTCGATTAAAATCTAGGAAAACCATTTTCTCTGTATATACATCACTCTCCTTCTTTCTTATTTCTACAAAACCGTCTTCTTAAGTAATTGTCATTTTTTCGTCGTTCAGTTTTCTGGACGATGTAACTGAACACTTCCCCGGCGCGCACAATCTTCTCGCGAAAAAAAAAAATAATTTACCTTGCTTTCTGTCACATTTATTCCATCTCATCGAACCGATTTCTTTTTTCTATTTCTTTTTTCCCCATCGAGTCACGTGCGGTCGGCATTGACAGAAATTCCTTTTCGAGCAATGTGTTCTGTTCTGTGACACTAATTCCCTCACGCATTTTTCTCTTATTCACGATTATATTGTAATCCTCAATATATTTGCTCTCGAATACACGAATATCTCAGTGACCTCGTTAGCGAGCAACCGCGACGATATTCGCGAGTTTGTTTCGAAGAATAAGGTGGCGAAATGTGAAATCTTAAAATGTTTCGCCTCCGTGCCTCGATCCTCCCTTTGATATTCTGAAGAGAAAAATTTGTTTTCAAATTTGTTTTCAGATTCTTATTTTATGTTCTACATTCTGTACGTAAATTACAAGATGCTGCATTCGCGCACGCGATCACGCGGATTTAAATATTTACGAGGGCCTTTATGAAAGTTACCAAAAAATTCTCCTGCTGCGATTATTTTCGTCAGACGTTCCGAAAGAGCGAAAACTCTTTGCGATGCTATTTGCTCCCTCGAATTTTCTCGTGCATGTTTCGCGCCTCCCGTCTCTCTTATGTTTTTTTTTTTTTTTTTTTTTTTTTTTTTTTTTCTGTTTTGAAAGCAGACTTGACATTACTGCATATCAAAATTCCAAGGCTGTCATCGTCCAATTCGGTAGCATCATCTTTCAAAGAAAGAACGGACTGTGACGTGTCTCTCTTGCGCGGAAAATTTCGGAGAAAGCGCACGAAAATACCCGTCGCGACTCATCGCATTAACGAGAGGCTTTCTGCCTCTTCTAAGACCGGAAGTCTAATCAAATTGATCATCGCGGAAAGACTGTGTGCCTCTTTGTGAAAGGGAAAATTTCTCTATATTTAACGGACACTCGTCTTTATCATCTCTGTTTTATAAAAAAAAAAAAAACTGAATGTATTACGCAACAAATTTACCGTTTCTCGAGAGAATTTAATTTTGCTGCGCTTTTCCTATATCTAATCCGAGTCTAATTAGAAGACGCGCGAGTTGTGATCGCGAGGAAAATTTAATTGCGCTCACTCATTGTCGAATTAATTCCACCCGACGAATATCTACGAGCAAATTGTCGCGCTCTCGAGTAAGTTTGCATTATATTATGTTTCCGGTATGTTTTTGGAAACAATTTCAAGATCAAGTGCGCGCCGAGTTTCGAGATAAAATGTCGTTCCGCGAAATTGTGTGAGATCGACAAAATTGTCTTATGTACATATATATGCACGACGCTAAACTTGGAAACTACTCTTTACTTATCCGCGGGAGTAAGTAATTTCTTTAGCCGAGAAATGCGCGTGTATATATATTTGTTACTCACTCCTCTCCCCGGTATTTCTTTGTTCGACGTTACGAAAGTATAAGGGTTTCCTTTGACTCGGCAAACTTGTGGTATTTGGGCCTGTGCCAAGATAGGATGCGCTCGCTGTAACCATTTTAGAGTTGAAACGTTTTTAGGGAAATAAAACATTTTACACTTGTTTCCGCGCTTGCTCGCGTGGACGTTTTGCCGATGTTTTAACGGATCGGCTGTGGAATGGAATTGGAAAACGTGTGTGTGTGTGTGTGTGTGTGCGTGCGTATATGCGTGCGTGTGTGTGTGTTGAACGTGCCAAAATTATCAAATGCTACAAAACATAGAGGAACGGTCTATGCTTGACATTAACGAGGCTTTCGGAAGCTAAATGTAAATTCGATATTTCACGGCGTGTAATTCTTCTTACGCGTTAAAGACACAACGTCACGTGCTTCTTTTTCTTTTCGAAAAGAAAGAGAGGAGGTATAAAATAAATTATTTTGAAAAACGTGAGAATCATTCTATAAAAATACGTTAAAATTATATCACACAGAAAAGTAAACCTATAAATATATAAGAAATAATATATGAATAAATGTTAACATGTAAATGATACATCTAAGAGTATAACATTTTGTCTTCTTTTATTTTTTTTAAAAAGAAAAAGATATTAAGATAAAATCCAATATCAATTTATCGTCTTTTCGTCCTGGCACTCATGACTGCTAATTTCCTGTGTGATCTCGCGCGCAGCGAGTACGCGCGGATCATGTTAAATCTTGAATATTAGCGTCGTCCCCGAAGCGGATATCCGCAGTCGCGTCTTTCTTATTTGAACTCCTCCGCTCAAAAATGAGCGGCAAGCGCGGCATAAATACTACGCTCGCTCGGCGGATGAAACCTTTTCCAGATGCGGCCGAGCGATAAAGAATATCGCAAATGATACGAGAAGAGAGATTGAGACAAGTGGCGGATACACACAACGAGGTACGTACGGAAGATTGCGAAGTCTCGGCGAAATGCTCGAGAGGAGGCCCCGCTTTATTTATAACCGACACGCGAGGGGTCGCTCATCATTTTTTTTTTTCTTTGCCCCTATCCTCCCCCCGAGAACCCCATTAATGCCACGAGCCGGCAAGGCAAAACGATCGAAAACTCCGTGGCAATTAACGCGCCAGCCACTTCAAAGGCAAAACACCCGCTTCGATACGAGTCCTACATTACATCTCGCGTTGCAACGCTCACGCCGCGTGCCGAATCGCGCGGCTCGAAAATCAAGCCGGACTAAAGGCAAGAAATTAGGAGGCCTGTAGTAAAATTCTGCTTGACGTTCTGCGCGCTATTCTATTTTAGCATTTACGTATATGCGACTGCACTTTGCTACGAGCAAAGTTGAGCAAGTCTGTTCTCTCGACGAAAAGGCAAAGTACGAGAGGCAAATATCTAGATGACGAAAGATAAGTGTTTTTTTTCCGATTTGATTATGGATCATTTTATGGATAAATTGACATCGGAGAGTCAATATATTCCGATCGAAAGGAGATATCGCGCGCTCCCAAACAAAAACTTAATAAGAAAAAATAAGCAAATCAATAAATCAATTTTAACGCGTCGTTGTGACGCAAATATTTCCGAGTCGAATAAATTTCCGAGAATATTTAATCGAAACGCGCAACCGTGACGCGTGTGATGATCCCATCTATAAATCATACCTTAATACGATTCGCTCCTCCTTCATGTTTTTCCAAGATCATTCGGAATGTTTATTATCCGCGTTCTTTACAGTTTGGGATTTAAGCACAAGACTGTGTAATGCAATGCCATTCCGACTTGTGTACTTTTAAGATGCCATCGCAGGCATACTCCTGGGAAAGGTACTTCCCAGTTATAATGCTATAATCGTATATATATATGTATATATACGCGTTCTTACGTACGTATTGTCGGCATTTTACTCCGCCAGATTTTTATCCGCTAAACTTTTCAACAAAGTTTTCTGCAAAAGCGCTTGAAAATACGAGAAATATTTATTATCGCCACGCAGTGATTAGAAACATCGTGTCAAAACTGCGCGAGGATTGAGAAATTTAAATAATTTTGAACAAATTGCATAAAATTAATTTGTTTTAACAAAAAATAATTTTCTTTCGCCGATAATTGTGTCGCTAAGATTCGGCCAAAGCAATGAAATGAATTCAATATATCAGTTTCGCGCGCGCACGAAAATATGCACACACGCGATTTTAAAAAAGCATCCTCCGGGATATTTTGTGAACGATTTGCGATACTTTTTAATAGTCAAGTTGAATAATTGGAGGTGGAATTGTATAACAGTGTATAACTAATACCTCGGATATTTTCTAAAGAGAAAACACGAAAAGCGACGGAAGTAATATATCACCGTTGATAAATAATAGACGATCGCAGAGAATAACGCCAATATATATATATATGCGAACGTTCATGCTCGATCTCGTAAGCGAGTTTCGTAAATTAGACGGCGTTTGTAGTAAACGCATTAGACGCACGCTTTAAATAAAACACGGCTACCGTTATTTGATTAAGATCAGATCAATACGTCACCGTCGTGTTTGCAGCGTGCAAATCAAGATATTCGCGAAATAGAGCTTGTTGCGAATGTCACATTTCGTTCGAATTGCTACAAAACAGTTAATTATTACATCAGAGAAAAAGAGAGAGAAAAAAAATAAATAAACAATTTTAAAACCGCGGTTCTTCCGTATCTCCTTTAAGTTTTAATAACATTCAACAATTAGAGATAATTATTGGTTTTGTTACATAATTTTTATCTGAGCTACTTATTCATGCCAATCATGTTTATGCAGATTCATGTTACATATAATAAACAATAAACGGAAATATCATTTCTGTTGCTTCCCTTCATTATATCTGTTATAAACGTCGAGAGAGATTAACGTGATAAGATCACGTGTAAACCTAATTGAAATTGTATCAATTTGTTAGTCTCTCTTCTTCGAGCGCATTTGGTCGCCGCAAAAGAGCAAAGTTTACTCTCTCGATATACACGTCACAAATCATAGACGGGAATAGAAAAAAAAAAAAAAAAAAAAAAAAAAATCGCTCGTAAAAGGAGACCGGTAATCTAAACATAGGAATTCAAGAGAGACTTTTTTTTTTGACCGCTCTAAACATGCTCGAAACTCATGACTCTAAACATACGGGACGCGACCGCGAGATGAGACCACGCTTGTTGGAATTACCAAGCGCGCCCGGCACGCTCGTCGCGAGCAATGCATCTCGAGTAATCATCTCGACAACAGGAGTATTCCGAAAATATCCGAAAGCGGTGATCGGTGTGTGATTGGGAGAGAGAAAATCTATAGAAATTTACCAACTTAAATAATTGTCTTTTAATACAATTTTTCACCGCTCGCGAAAATGCGCTTCCCGCGTCGAGAATTGTCAATCGTCAGCGTTTTGTGTCCATTTTCTCTACAGCTCCGAGAGACTACGATTTATCACAGTTTCAAAAATTTAGATTACAGAAAATGTTTTACATTCAGTATCATATTTCGAATACGATGGATTTCGAAGTGTCTCGTGTAACAAATGGCCACCGAAGCTGGCGCGACAATTTCATCCCGAATTTATTATCGTCGTCGTTCGTGTGTACACGCGACGTGACACGAATGATGATAACAGCGATTTGTAACGCGCCGCGTTATGAGGAGTACCGTTGCATAAAGTCTGCAATAATTCGGTGTTTCTTTAACACAAAGAACGGAGATGCACATATTTCGTTCCTGGTGATCTCGTGCGCGTGCAAGTTTTCTCGGCGGCAAAATAAAAGGAGAACCTACGTTCTCCAGTAAAGTTCAATCGGCGAGAGAACGAGAAAGAGAGAGGAAAGCGGAAAATCAACCTTGGCGTTCTCATGTTTGTGTCACTCGCGCGCGTGTCACATCATTCGCCCCCGATCGACGGTCTCACCACCCGCGCGCGTGTAGTGGCGGCGTGGAGTTCGAGAGGAGACACAACTCGATTCGCGCTCTTTTGGCCCGAGAGTTCCCTCGCCTCCAAAAGTTTTTGGAGGAGTTTCGCGACGCCGGAGTTTCGCGCTCGCGCCGAAGATGATCATGCCGACTGTTCCGGCATTCTCTGTCATCAGTTCGCAAGCGAGGGGGTCAAGAAGTCGCGGGTGAAGAAACGCGCTCGTCTGCCAACCGACGGCGGATTTTGAGAAGAGACGGCGTAGATAGGCAGTAAAAACGAGATCAGAGAGATTGCGAAAAATCGCGGCCGCGCGGTCACGTCGACTTGTGTTCGTCGGCGTGCGTTCCTGGCGTCCTGTCGTCGTACACGCTTCCGATTTCGTTGCACGCGCACGCACATCTTCCAACGGCCACTTCCGAAGCACACACGCACGCTCGTCGCACGCCCTGTGTGTAACACGCGCTCCCGATTCTCCGCGCGCGGGCAGACTCGCTCGCACTGGCTTCGCTCTTTAGCCGGGGCACGGCACCTCCGAGCCGGAGACGAGGAGTCGGTCCGCTCCAGGAATAGAAACGCCGAACCCAAAACGTGCAAGCGTGCGAGTGTACAGCGGACCGTATTAATATAATGTCAGCAGATTTGTATTTAAAAGAACATTTCGGAATAATCGATTTGTGATAATCTTTGTTTTATTTTTTTTTCTGCGAGCATCAAACAACAGTCGGATCAAATCGAGCAAGTGCGTGAACTGGAAAACAAATCGTCGTTGTTCGAACGTCATCGAAACATTTTGACAGTTTGACGTAGAGACGTGATTTCTACAACGAAATGTGCACGCGGAAACGCGTTTATCTCGTCGGAAAAGAGACGAGAGACTTCACGCCGCCGCTCTGCGCCGCGCCGCGTCCGGATGATGTTTGTCCTTAATTTAGGACCGAGATTTCTACGAGAGACGTCGATTTAAGTGTAATAGAGATCAGTGTCTTCTCTCTTGTCTCTTCGCGATATCGTGAAATTAATAATAGACTTAGGAGGAACGGTTCGCGCAACAAATCATCTGTAATCCCCACACGGAACAAAACATTCTCTACACAGACCTCCATTAGATGTTCATTAGAACGTCACATGGAGTTACGGACGTCCATTAGAACGTCTAATGGACGTTATGTCTGTGTGGAGTAACAACATTATCAACATTAATAACACTTCCACGCTCATGAAGAAAGTTACATAAATCGCCGAATAGTGTAATTGTATAATGATCGGATTTGTGAATAATCATCAACAAATAACAAATGAGACACGTATTAGTCAGTGAGAGTAGATTACATGCGCGAATGCATCGTTACTTTAACGTAACAATACTATGGATATGGTGCATTTCTAAAATTACGTATATCTACACAAATAAATGTTCGATGACTTGAATTATCACGCTCCAAATCGCCACACTCTTCTGAAACTTTTTATAAACTGCTCGACAGTAAATAAAAATTTTCACAACAAATTCAGACACTTTTGCATCTAATAATTGCAATGAAATCAGTATTTTGTTTAGCGAATGTTTTTTTTTTTTTTTTTAGTGTAATATATCACTTTTATTGTCAAGTATTTCATATATACAATATGTATATGTAATAATTCTTAAGATGTCAATATATCATTCTGATTTGTTTTTAACAAACTTTCAAAATTAATACTAGTTTAAGTTCTAAGTACTATTTCAAGTGTCAAACATGGTCTATTTTAATTAACAGAATTATTTATAGAAAACAGTAAAAGAATTTTATACACACATATATACTATATATATACATATATACTATATATATACATATACATATATATACATACATACATATACATACATATATATGTATATGTGTGTATATATGTGTGTGTGTGTGTATATATATATATGTGTAGTATATACATGGCGATTTAGTCGATAATTGACGATTGATCGAAATGCGTTTATCGCCGCAGATACGAAGCATTCGATACATGTTGAGGTAGAGGGCGTCTACATAGTAGGACATTATCAGCTACTGATACGCGTACATATACACAGAATCATAATGTAATCGTAATGTAAACATATTTATCTTATTATAAAATTATAAAATATAAATACTTCAAGGCAAAAATTCCAATACTCAAATATTGAACACATTTTGAAGTTATAAAAAAACAAATTAAAATCGATAATAATGCTCTTGCGTGCGGGAAAACTCTGCTGTAAAACTGCGAGTCCAATTTACAGAGAATGGACCGCATCTGTTAACTCAAAAAGTCACACTAACACTACCATTTATCGACTTCTGAAGACACAATTGAGGCTGCCAAGAGTCAAAACGCGCACTTCAGCGCAATGCGTTTCGTACATCCGGTTTGTGTTGCGGGATGCGACCTCGTCAACAACCAAGATGAACGCAGAGAGATGAACTCGAGAAAACTGAAATAAGAAACCTTTTATGCAATATAAACATAAATATATTCATCAAAAATCTTATAATACATTTCTTAGAAAAGAATACGTTGAACTCAATATTTACAAAATATACAAAAACGATTCAGCCACTTTCGCAACACAACATACTGAATTTAAATATATCTTCCACATAAATATACAAATATAGTTTTTTTTTTCATTTAACAATAAATTGTTTAATATTGGCTGGTGTTGCATTGGCATTAACTTTACATATAACACCACGGTCACGTGCATCGGCTAAAAGTTTGTTCCACATTCGATCTTTCTGCAGAAACAAAAATTTTAATTTATTATAAAATCTAATAATTAACTCAAGATAGTAAGTACGAAGTATATATGTATCAGAATTAGTATATATGTTATCAAAATGTTATAAGTATATATGTTATAAGTATATATCCCTGATAGGCAAATTGTGAAAATATTGCACAAAAATGGCATCATGAATAACGACGATTTTGCAATAATTGCACTAAGATGATTC